>CATIWO010102801.1:0-13316 GCA_949673435.1 Macaranga tanarius | reverse complement strand
TCAACTCTTGACAATAAACTTATCTAACATTGTACTAAGGGTAAATATTCAAATAAACAAACACTTTGATCCAAATGAATATTTCATTGCCATGGGGATAAATATACAATGTCTATATACATGAATGGCCATAGGGCACATTTACACTAACATTAATATGGGTAAAAATTTTGTTTGATGTCATAACTCTCTCTCTCTCTCTTAGCTGTTAGTCTTCTCTCCTCTTTAGGTCTCTCATTAAAAGCTAATTTGTGGCCAAAATTTAGCCTTTCTTTTTCTTTTTTTTTTCATTATTTTTGTTTCAATAATTAGTAGTTTATTTAGATATAGGGTTTAATATCTATTTGATTTCATCTTTTGTGATGCTCTCTTTTAATAAGAGATCTATGGGATTGGAAGGAAATTTTGATCTCTTTAGCTACATCAATGGAAAAGAAGAATAAGAAGAAAATATAACCCTTGAGAAAAGCCTTGATTTGGCTTACCAAAAATTTAAGGTTCTTTGTCTGATTTTTAAAATTGGTTTTGCCATACCCATTATTTCGCTAAGGATGTTAGAGTACTTTTCCAACTTACCATTTGGGAGTCAAGTTTCTCCACTTCAAGTTCTGGCTTATATTTTTTACAGTTTATTTATCCTTTATATGCTGCATTAGGTACCAGTATTATTGTGGTTTTTATTATTTTCTATTTTGATGTTATCTTCTTTTTTCTCCTATTAATGTATTTTATTATAATAAGATTTTTTATTATAAATTGTATTACCTTGATGTTTATGTTACAAAATCATGTTCTCTTCCTTGTACCACCTATTATCAATTAAAGATATATATATCTCTGCTTTTAGATAAAAAAAAATGTTTGTTTGATGTGGCAAATAAACACAAGGTCCGATGACCATATAAGCAACAACTTGCTAGATTTAGAATCAGTGATCCAAATTATAAAATTTTGTAAATGTGTGTTTTGAATTGCCAAAATTAAAAAGTTATGATTAAATTGTAAAAAGTGCTATAAGTCATATTTCTTTTTCAAATAACCCTAAATCTAATAATAAACTCTACAATAAAGGTCAATACACAATAATAACGACATCCATGCAATTTATGGTCATATATTGAAAAAGAAACATAAATTTCAATTAACGTGCATAATCAACACAAGCCAATATGAATTATGGAAAAAGAATCATATAGGACATTATAATTGTTCAAAATAACCATTCAAGCATGGTAATTAGCAAAAATAAGAAATCTAAATGCATCAAGATACACATTTTAAGAAAAAAATAAGATTAAATAATATAAGCATCAAAATGATTTGCAACATACATAATAAAAAGCTAAATCTAATATCGTATCAATATTTCAAAGATCCAATATGCATGGGTATATCATCCATATGTATTAAACCTGCAAAATACATCAAAAGTCAAATATTCACAAAAGAGGCACAGAGATTAATTACAAATTTATGATTCAACTAAAAGAATCCAAATTAGCAAGTTTAACTGCCAAATATGATCAACTTAAATGATATTCAAACAAGAAAGTAAAATAAAAGTAGAGAAGTAAAAGAAGAAGTGAGAAAAAATAAAAGAATTATATTATATGATGATCCTTAGAAGTAAAAGAATCCAAATTAGCAAATTTAACTGCCAAATATAATTAACTTCACTGATATTCAAAAAAGAAAGTGAAATAAAAGTACAGGAGTAGAAAAAGAAGTGTGAAAAAATATAAGAATTATATTAAAATGGATATGATGATCCTTAGAAGTATAACTAAACTTAATTCAATTAATGGAAGTTGTAGAGCTTTAAATGCGTACTAAATGAGTTATCCCAAATGATTTTTCTTGACCTTGTGCATGATCAAGGTAAAATCAACTCTTGTTTTGACTTTAGCAATCAATTTTGTGCATCTAATGTGTTTGTTTAAGTGTGTCTATTAGGTAGGTAATGCTCATGTTCATGGATAATATGCAATAAGTATTCAAGCTAATAGGCCTCATGAACTCCAACTTTAAGGATAATGTGCATTGATGTTTGAAGCTTAAACAAGTCTTCTAAAACTTCACATTATTAATCCTAATTAAATCCTAATGCATATGGATCAAAAATAGAACTTTTTGAAGTGTCTTAAGTGCTCACGATCGTGAGTGAACAGTGTCTAGACCTTGAGCAATATCGGGCATTTGTAGTGAGCAAGCAAAGTGGACAGATCGAGATTTCGGATTTGCTCACGGTTGCATGCTCATGGTCACAAGCATACAGGTCGCGACCATGATTGTGCGCTTATGGTCGTGACCGGGACCGTGAGCAAGCACCTGCACAGTACAACGGGCAAATTTGACTCCAACGACTAGTCTTTCAATGGTCACGGTCATGAGCACTCAATCACGACCGTGAGGATGCATCTGTCAACCCAAAAAATCACCTTTTGAAGCACTTTTTAAGGGATATATTGGGTATAACTTTTAGAGTCTCTAACAGCTAGTTTTTGGCTTCCTCTATATATATTGATTCTAAAAACTTGTTAGAGGTTGATGGTTGATGCAATTGAATATTATTAAACATTTCTTTGTAATTCATACTTAGTATTTTTTATTATTCCTTAACTCTTGAGAGAGTTAGGTTGTGTGATTAGAGATAGGGACTCATTTCTTCTACTTATTCTTTGGGCATTAAAGAAGTGGGTAGTGAGGTGCTATCTCTTGTTGGTTAAGTGTTTAGCCATTGTAAAAACACTTTGATTATGAAGGTTTTGGAGTGAGCCTTGAAAATTCTTGAAGATTGGTTTGTGTTGAGCTAAGAAAAACACATTGTTATATAAGGTTAGTGTTGAGCCTCAAAATACATTGTTGTACATAATCTTGGTAATAAGATTGGTGTGGGTGATTGAAAATCCTAACTTGGGGATAAGTTAGGTGGAGATATAGGATTATTGAGAATTCGAACTCCTTAAATCATTATGTTCTTTATGTGATTGTTCTTGTTCTTGTTTAGTTTATAGCCTTCTCTTATAATTCTAAAAAATCTACCATCAACCCTATTCACCCCCCTTCTAGGGCTTTTCAATTGGTATCAGAGCTTAAATTCTAGGTACTTTATTGCTAGAATTTAAGATCATGGGGAGTGAATCTTTTTCTTTCCAAACCTATAGACCCTTATTTGATGGGAGTGACTATACTTTTTGGAAATACAAAATGGAGCTTTATTTTGCTAGTGATCCCATTAGATTATGGAATGTAATTTTAGATGGTTGGAACCCTCCCATAAAGATAGTGGAAGGCGTTGAAGTTCCAAAGGAAAGAAGTGAGTGGTCTCAAGTAGAAAAAGAAGAGAACCATAAAAACAAAAAGGCTATGTCAGTTATTATAGCTTCCATGTCAAGAGAGGAAGGAGGAAAAATTCAATATTACATTTCAGCTAAGGAAATGTAGGAGACCTTGGAGAGCCATTATGAAGGTAACATCCAAGTTAGATCCAAGAAAGTCCAACTCCATGTGTTTGAATATGAGATGTTCAAGATGAAGCCTTATGAGAGCATCACCGATATGAAAAATTGCTTAAATGCTCTCTTGACTACCTTGAAGAAGTTAGGGAAGCACTATTCAAAAGAGAAGGTTAACACCAAAATTCTAAGAGTGCTACCCAATAAGGATTTGGAGTCAAGAGTAACTTCAATTGAAAAGTCTCATGACCTATCTAATCTTTCAACTGACATTCTCATTGGTAAACTTCTCACTCATGAGCTTACCTTGAGGCAAAGGGAAGAGGAACAACAAGGCAAAGAAGAAAAGAAGAAAAGCCTTGCATTCAAAGCATTACAAGACTTAAGTGATGAAGATAACCTTAAAGATTCAAGTCAAGATGATGATGAGATCACATCACTCACAAGAAGTTTCATGAAGTTCTTAAAAAGAAAGAATTTGAGTAAACACAAAGAATTCAAGAGAGGTGGCTCTAAAAAGGCCAAGGAAGTCATATGCTTCAAATTCAAGAGGCCCGATAATATTCAAGATGAATGTCCTAAGCTCAAGCACAAATACAAAGGAGCAAAGGAAAGGAGAAAACCTTTCAAAGCTACTTGAGATGACTCTTCCAAATCCGAGATGGAGGATGAGCAATAAGAAGATCTCTACCTTCACTTCATGGCCTTGGAGGACAACAATGAGGTACCATCCACTTCTCATTCTTCTTGTGATAATTGTGATGATTATAATGATTGTGATAATTGTGATGATTAGGATGATTATGATGATAATGAGGATGAGAATTCCATTGTATATAAATTATTGATTAAATGCAGGAAATTATTTTATAAAAAGAAATTTTATAAATAAAAATTTTCGAAAATGTCTAAAGATTTTGATGCTTTGAAAGATAGATTTTCTAAAGCCATGTGTTTAAATGAAAAGTTTGAAAATGATTTAAAAAATTCTACTCGTATTAAAAATGAGTTAGATAAGTGCAAGTTAGAAAATGAAAAATTTTCAAAAGAAATTGGTGATTTATAAATCTCAATTTCTAAATTTCAAAAAGGAAAAGAAAATTTGGATGATATTCTTGACTCTCAAAAATCTCATAAGGATACTAGTGGTCTTGGCTATACAAAAAATACTCCTTCATCATCATCTAGTCCAATGTTTGTTAAAGGTAGGATGAACACTTCATATGCATCCACTAGTAGTAGTGCCAAGGCTCTACCCATATTGGCTAAAGAGTCTTACTTGTCGAGAGCCAAGCTTCCTAAAGCTAATCCCCAAATGACTCAAAGGTCTAAGGTACAAGCCAAAAGACCTCAACCTAGGCATACTTTCATGTACACAAAGAGGCACACACCTAGGAATGATTTTAGACATCAAAGATAACATGTTTGTGATTGTGTTGATTATATGAATGTAAAAACTTATGCTCCTAGGGTGATGTACACACCTCCCTCACATAACATGCCATATAGGATCAATAGAACCAACATGCACAATAGAAACAATGGAACTTATGTGCATAGGCCGAATAGATTTGCAAATGTTAGGTGTTTCTATTGCATGAATCTTGGGTACACTAATAATGTATATTATTATAGAAGATTGCATATGAATTTATTACCTATAGACTATTATAAAACTAACCACATAAGGTTTGGGTTCAAAAGGCTAATTGATTTTAAGATGTTGTTGCTTGAATTGATTGTATGTATGTTTTGATGAGTTAATTATGTCAATTCAAGCTTGCAATCTTACATCATTAGTTGTTACATTTTTTTTGTGATTTCATGAAAATGATTTATATGCACACAATATTATTTTTAAGGAAGTTTGACCCCTTTACAAGATCAAAATGATTTTCAAAAATTAGATATCTTTTAGCATACCATCCTCCCATTGTTTTCATATTGGCATTTTTATCTATTCCTTGATATTTTTTCAAGTTGCACCTTTACTTGGTTGCTATACTATTAGTAGTCATTTAACAATTGGTATCAAGCTTGCTTATTTATTTTAATTAGTATCACTTGTATTTTTTTTTTTTTTGGTACTTTTATCAACAAGTGATATAAGAAGTGGTGCATATATATTTAGGGGAAGAAAATTTTTTTTCAAAGGGAAGAAAATGTTTTAAAATATTTTGACAATGGGGGAGAAGTATTTTTAAATGGGGGAGAAATATTTTTAAATGTGCATAAAATTTTAAATGACTTTAGTGAAAGATATGATAAGTGCACATAATTTCGTTTTGGTTTATTTTTGTTTCATTTTCCATTTATCATATTTATCTTTAGTATATCCTTTGTTTATCTTTGGTTTATAATTCACATATTAAGGGGGAGTTCATCAAGAACTCTTATGTATGATTAAGGGGGAGTATATTATATACTTTTATGCTCAATACACACCTTTAATCTTTTTGAATTTGTATCTTTTTCTCCCTTTTTCCCTTTGTTAATGGAGGAAAAATTTGAATGATACAAGTAAATTTGTTGGCAATAGGGGAGAAAACAAAAGCACATACATACACTTAGTGATTTTTATTTATCATTCAAAAATTGATTGTCAAAGTCAAAAAAGGGGAGATTGTTGACCTTGTGTATGATCAAGGTAAAATCAACTCTTGTTTTGACTTTAGCAATCAATTTTGTGCTTCTAATGTGTTTGTTTAAGTGTGTATATTAGGTAGGTAATGCTCATGTTCATGGATAATATACAACAAGTATTCAAGCTAATGTGCCTCATGAACTCTAACTTTAAGGACAATGTGCATTGATATTTGAAGCTTAAATAAGTCTTCTAAAACTTCACATAATTGATCCCAATTGAAACCTAATGCATATGGATCAAAAATAGAAGTTTTTGAAGTGTCTTAAGTGCTCACGGTCGCGAGTGAACAATGTCCAAACCGTGAGCAACATCAGGCATTTATAGTGAGCAAGCAAAGTGGACAGACTGAGAGTTCTGGTTTGCTCACGGTTGCATGCTCATGGTTGAGAGCATGTAGGTCGCGACTACGATTGTGCGCTCATGGTTATGACTGGGACTGTGAGCAAGCACTTGCACAGCACAACGGGCAAATTTGACTCCAACAGCTAGTTTTTCGATGGTCACAATTGTAAGCACTCAATCACGACCGTGAGGACACATCTATCAGCCCAAAAAATCACCTTTTGAAGCCCTTTTTAAGGGATATGTTGGGCACAACTTTTAGAGTCTATAACAGCTTGTTTTTGGCTTTCTCTATATATATTGATGCCAAAAACTTGTTAGAGGTTGATGGTTGATGCAATTGAATATTATTGAACATTTCTTTGTCATTCATACTTAGTATTTTTTATTATTCTTTAACTCTTGAGAGAGTTGGGTTGTGTGATTAGAGATAGGGACTCCTTTCTTCTACTCATTCTTTGGGCATTAAAGAAGTGGGTAGTGAGGTTCTATCTCTTGTTGGTTAAGTGTTTAGCCATTGTAAAAACACTTTGATTGTGAAGGTCTTGGAGTGAGCCTTGAAAACTCTTAAAGATTGGTTTATGTTGAGCCGATAAAAACACATTGTTATATAAGGTTAGTGTTGAGCCTCAAAACACATTGTTGTACACAATCTTGGTAATAAAATTGGTGTAGGTGACTGAAAATCCTAACTTGGGGATAAGTTAGGTGGAGACATAGGATTATTGAGAATTTGAACTCCTTAAATCATTGTGTCCTTTGTGTGATTGTTCTTGTTCTTATTTGGTTCATAGCCTTCTCTTTTAATTCTAAAAAATCTACTATTAATCCTATTCACCCCCCTTCTAGGGCTTTTCATTTTTTTATGAAACATGAATGCAAAATACACATATATACTTTTAAAGCATGCTTTAACAATTATAGAGATAATTTAGATAATGATTTTTTTTTAATTTTAGTGTTATATGAGATTTGCTGGTGAAAATTCTGTAGAGTTTCACCCTAAAACATCATAAATCCAACCCAAAATGTAAAAACATTGACTTGAATTTATAGATATTAATTTATGCATATGGGATTTAAGAAACTTATATATGAGCACGCATGATTGAACTACCAATTTAGGTTGTTAATCCAAAAAAGCATCAACATCATCCATTTTTTACATACAAAAGAAAAATAAAACATTAAAATAAAGAGGAAGAAAATAAAAGTACAATTCTCATAAGATGTTGTAGATTCATAGAGCTCCTTATTAGTGATTTCACAGGTTAAAAAGTCTGGAATTTCATTCTCAAAAAATTTCTAAGTAAATACATTTCACTATAATAGTATATGCTTTGTCTAACAACTTTAGATTTAGATATGAGCTCTTCAAAAATAATGGTGTTTATTATCAGATAAATCATAAGGATATTTTACTGACCTAAATTGATAAGACTATGAATATGGTATGTCCACAACGTCTGACTCATATTGAATAATAAAAAGTGGGATCACCAGTCCTTATTTAGATCAATTATTTTATTAAAAGGATTGTGACTGGGCATTGCAATCGGAGAAAAGACTACTTCCCTAGTTCTTTTATATAGACGATATAAATAATATATGGATCTTAAAGCTCAATGCCCTACTTTGGGAACAAACTAAAGGATATTAAAATCCTAAAATATTATAAATATTTTAAAAAATATTTGACAAAAACGTAAATCAGAGACCGATTGCGAGTTACTGTACATAAACCACTACCTTATCCTTACTTTTCTTTGAATTTCAAGGTCTCTCTTTGCTCTCGGGATTCTCAAGGTTATGGTGAGCCCTAAACTTCTCTTTAACTCATCATATAATGAATTCCTTAGGAATGTTATACTTGATTTTAATATCTCTGAGAGCCTCCTTAGTGACTAGAGACCTAAAGTCATCACCATCAATAATGTTCCTAGGTGCCATTACAAGAGAAGTAAACCTAGAAGAGAGAAAATGGTAAAAGTGACACCTGTTTGCAAAATAAGAGATGAAACTTGGAAGGAAAAAATAAGAAGTTTGGAGATAAAAATTAAAGCTCGTAAATAACAACTTAAAGCTCAAAAAAGATAAAAAAGAAGAAAATAAAGTAAACAAAAAAATAAATTATAGATCTGAGGGCAAGCAAGAGTGAGAGAAGAAAATTGATGGTTTTTAGCACAAAAAAGAGAGTAAAAATAAGGAAAACTTATAATATTTTCATTGATAAAAGCCTTTTATAGGTAAGTTACAAAAAACAGTAGGCAACAGAAGTTAAAAAAATACAACTACTTCTAACTACTGCTATGATTTTGTTCCTTAATTTAAGCTTACTTTAAGCATTACCATATATTATATTACTTCTAAATATGTCCATACAAAATATGACATCAGAATATCTAGC
This sequence comes from Macaranga tanarius, assembly GCA_949673435.1. NCBI lineage: Eukaryota > Viridiplantae > Streptophyta > Magnoliopsida > Malpighiales > Euphorbiaceae > Macaranga > Macaranga tanarius. Next base: position 4,465 of record CATIWO010102801.1, on the reverse strand, counting down.
AAAAAAAATATCTTTTAGGTACAACACTTGTGTCATAGCCTTCATCACTCCTCCTTAACATAATTATTGGACATGCATAGTGCTTCTTTCAGCTGTATAAACCTTCATCTTGGTAGGTCTTTTGTAAGAATATTAGCTTTCTATTCTTTTAAGTTATAATGGACCAAAACAACTTCTTTTTCTTTTTCAACTTCTCTAACAAAATGATAATTAATTTTTATATGCTTAGTCTTGCCATGGAATACTAGATTTTTTGTAATAGCCACAGCTAATTGATTATCAAAAAAATTTAAGTTGCATCAACTTGTTCTTGCTTTAAATCTTTCATTAGCATTCTAAACCAAATGGCTTGGTTTACAACTGTAGTAGCAGAGATATACTCTACTTTAGTAGTCAACTAGGCAACTGTATTTTATTTCTTTGAACACCAACTAAACACTCATGAACCTAATTAAAATATAAATCCATAAGTGATTTTCATGCCATCACAAGAACCAGCCCAATCACTATCAGCAAAGCTAATCAATTTCATCTCCATAACACTTCTATACTAAATTCCATATTCAACAGACTCTTTGACATATCTCAGCACTCTTTTGGTAGCTTTAAAATGCAATTCACTTGGAGAATGCATGAATCTAGAGAGAAGACTTACAACATACATAATATCAGGTCTTGTAGCTAACAGATTCAAGACACATCCAATAAGACTTCTATAAACTCCCTTTTGAATTTTTTGAGCACCGTCATCTTTACTTAGCTTTTCATTTTGAGCCAAGGGGGTATCAACTGATTTGCAATTCTCCATCCCAAACTTCTGTAAAATCTCTCTAGCATAATTTCTATGATAAATAAAAATTCCTTGTTGAGTTTGTGAAATCTTAATACTAAGAAAATAGGATAGTAATCCAAGATCATTCATCTCAAAAGCTTTTAGCATTATTTTAAACTTATCTATAAGAACATGGCTACTTCCTGTTATAAGCAGATCATCAACATATATCAACTAAACAATGCTAATCACTTTTGCTTCTGTTGAATCCCATGTTGATCAAGTGTTGATCAATTTTACTGTACTAGGCATTGGAGCATGTTTCAGGCTATTGATGAGTGTGAAATATTCATGTGTTTAGCACTTTATTTTATTGCATATTTAGTTTAGAATTGCATTGTTTAGTTAGTTTTTAATTAATTTAGTTAGTTTTGTTATTTTATTTTAATTTAAGTATTTTTATGTTAAATAGGTAATTTTTATTTAGTTTGTAGTTGTAGGTTGCATTTGAGAAGAGATGGAGATAGGGCTTGAAGATAAGGATAAGATTAAAGCTTAAAGTTGAAAGTCAGTTTCGCACCAGTGTACATGGCCATGCGCACACCTATGTGCCAGTGCATGCCCATACGCTTGCCCATGCTTGAATTGAAGAAAAACCAGTCATAGAGCATGCCCATGCATATGCCCATATGCCAGTGCATGCCCATGCACACAACCATGCCTGATTTTGATATTTCAGAGTTATTTTGATGCATAGGCGTGTCCGATTGTTGCGTACTCGTGCATAATAATGTGGCAGCCAATCAAAAGAGAATTTTAAGCTGAAGTTTGGATAGCTAGAAGCTCATCTTTTAAGCTTATATTTAGATAGAGTTTGGAAGAGTTTAAATGACCTTTTTCACTAGGAAACTTGGTCCTTTAAGTAGGCTAGTTTTTTTAGTTTAGTTCTGGTATTAGTTTTCTATTCTCTTTATTCTTCAGAATACATTTTCATTTTGTTTTACTTAGCAGATGAGATACTTGGCTTGAAGTTAGAAGAGCAAGGCTTCTTTACATTATTTGGAAGGGGGTTTTTCTTGTATCATTATTTTATTTAATAGTTATTATGTTTAGATTGGTTTACATTTCTTATTTGTTTTCTTTTATTTTTAATATGAGTAGCTAGATCCTTTTTAGGGTTCTTATTCTTAATTGACCATGTGCTTAATATGATTATGTTAGGTTGCTAGATCTGAATTCATTAGTTGTTGTTGTGCTTAATGTCGTTTTAGGATTGATCACCCTAAAATTGAAATAACACTATAGGCTTAATCGAGAGATAGGTTCTGTAGGATTAGGCAATGATCTATTAATTACTTGATTAGTTGAGAGATAACTAAATAGATTAATATTGATTTAAGGTTGTGTTTAAAATTAGAATTAAAAGGCATTAGGTTGGTGAGAGCCAGTGAATTTAGTGTTAATTAATCTCCAATTAATTATAGGTTTATCTAAGAGGAAAATCTATAGTTGCTAAGATCCCTTCAAAATGAATTAGAAATAGTTAAACCTAGTTGGTTAATCAATCCTTTAAAGTGGTCTAATTGAGAATAAGGACCCTAGCTTTCAATATTTGTTTGAATTTGAATTTTACTTTAGTTTGTTTTGGTTTTTGTTTTTAAAGAATCTAAACTCTATTCTGTTGTCTGAACAAACGAACATAGTTAGTATTTCAGTATTCAATTCACAATCTCTGTGGGACGATATCTTATTTACTACTTGATACGATTCTGTGCACTTGCAGATTTTATACACATCATTAACCACCATCACAAAGATCAATTTCCAATTTCAAACAGTGATGGTAAAGACACCAAAAATATAATTAAGATCCTAGAAGAAAGACGAAATTTTCATTCTAGCTAAAAAGGGAACAGAATATCCCTAGCAAAAAAGGATAAACCTAGATAACCAAAAAAACATATCTACTAAGAAAAGAAAGAAAGATAAGGGGTAGTTGCTAGCCAAAAAGGTCAGCAACACCCAAACTGCACCTTTTATGAAGGAATTGTCTATTCAATAATGGGTATTTTTCACCTCAATAATAATTATGAAACCATATATGTATATATCATTAATTACATGCTGCATACACTATTATATTTTTACCGTTTTAGCACGTACTAGCAATAATAAAAAGTTAAAACACTAAATTGTCAAATTTTAAAAATTACAGATATTAAATTTATCTTTATCCCAACTATTATAAAGACCTAGGGGTGGCCACAGTTCATGAACCAGCCGGTTCCGGTTCGGAACTGCCGGTTCACGGTTCGACCTAAGGTGGAACCGAACCAAAACCGGCTTAATCCCGGTTCCAAACCGGTCGGTTCTGGTTCATGGTTCCGATTTTTTTGGTTCGATTTTTACGCACTGTAAAAAAGTTGTATTATTTTAGAAAAAAAATATAACACGAGTAAGAGAAAATTATGTAGAATTTTATAAAGAGTTGTAACTTGCATTTTTTGAATTTTTGACATAATTTGTTTTTTTCATAAAATGAACCAGAACCGACCGGTTTGGAACCTGAACTGGCCGGTTCCGAACCGGAACCGCCGGTTCACGGTTCCAGAATGGTGGAACCGGCCCTGAACCGGTCCCACACTCGGTTCAGGGCCGGTTCAGCCCGGTTCCAGGTTTGACCGGGCCGGTTCCGGGCCCAAACCGGCCCTTGGCCACCCACCTATCATTTTTTTTTAATAAAAAAGGCCTCACTTTTTTTTCCAACAACAATGATGGAATATCATTAAATAGGAAAAGAATTACAAGAGATCATAAAAAAATTTCAATACAAATAACCAAATCTAATAAAATAAAATAAAATAAAATCAATATCATAGACTATCTGAACAACAGTCTAAGAAACCATAATAATTTTCCATAATAACTTAAAACAACAAATCAGATGCAGGTTATATCCATAAACTTTAACTATATTCAACCTCCATAAAAAAAAAAAGGATACACATTGTTTGACTCCTAACTCCGAGTAAGGAGAGATACCTGAAATCAAATAACACATCAAACTTGAATTTGAGTGTATATTTGGATCATATCCCTTTGGTTGCCACAAAAATTTAATCTTTATGTATGATATATTTTATATCTCCATCTCCGATCAGAATGACTAAATCCTCACCTTTGTTATTATCATTATTATCCTCCACCAATACATCTCTGTATATGAGGTTGACTCCGTACATTTTTCAGGAATCAGTGGAGGTCTATCAACCACACCTTTAATAGTAGGGCTACCCTGTGATTTTATGCTATTTTACTTAGAAGTCTATAATTTTTTTTTTTTGATATTTAAAATATATAATTTCATTTTACTTACATTTTAGTACCCTATATTAATGTTCAGTAATAAAATTATTGTATATATAATTTACCATTCTTCTAACTATCTACATATTTTAAAAAATATTATAACTTTATTTTAAAAATTATTATTTTTTATTTATAATAAAATTAGATATACATATTAATGTTATTGTGGACACATGAGGTTCAGCCCGGCCCGCGAGGCCAAAGCCCAATGATGAAAGTCTGCATTTAAGCCCAGATTGATGAAGGATTGGATTCAGACCCATTTGGAAAAGCCCAAAACTCACCTGGCAAACCTAAAACACCTAACCCAGCCCATAAACCAAA
>CATIWO010102795.1:0-12273 GCA_949673435.1 Macaranga tanarius | reverse complement strand
TTTCTATTCTTGTAGTAGTGCAAAACATAACATATGACAAATAAAATCTTAGAGTAAATAAATAACACATAAATATTAATTAATTTGTTTATAAATAAAGTATAATGTGTTTACAACCACATAAATAATTATAAATTAATTGTATAAATAAAAAAATATATAATAAATATTAAAAAAATTATTCAACCATTTAGCATTACCTAACTAATTTATGCATAAATATTAATTAATTTTTTTATAATTAAAGTATAATGTGTTTACTACCACATAAATAATTGTAAAATAATGTAATAAATAAAAAAATATATAAGGAATATAAAAAAAAAGATTCAACCATTTAGCATTACCTAACTAATTAATGCTTAAATATTAATTAATTTATTTATAATTTAAATTTAATGTGTTTACTACCACATAAATAATTATAAAATAATTGTATAAATAAATAAATATAGAAAAAATTATTCAACCATTTATCATTATCTAATAAATTAATCAATTATTTTTTGTTAACATATAATTATATACATTTAATTAATTTAATTAAATAGAAATACAAGTAAAAAAAATGCATAAAATTTTTTTAAAAAAACTCACCGGAACAAGGAGGTAGCCGGTGGAGAGGAGGGAGGAGGCAGGAGATCGGTCTGGTGGTGAAGAAGCCGCCGGTGTGGGAGGAGGAAGAAGCGGCGCAGCTGGGCGTGGAGCAGGGAAGGACAACCGTAAATTGAAGACGCAGCAGCTGGGTGCGGGGAGGGACTGGCGGTGGATTGCGGCGTCGCTTGGCGGCTGGTGGAGGGAGAGGCTGAGGGTCGAGTGGTAAGGGTCAGGCGACGAGCAGGGAGGGAGAAAGGAGAAGAGAGAGAGGACCGGGCGGGAGGGGAAAAGAGAAAGTGAGAAACAAAAAGTTTATTTTTTTTAATATTCAGACATTTAGCGACAGACAGAGTGTCCGTCGCTAAATCCGTCTCTAATTAGCCACAGACAGCGTGTCCGTCGCTAATTATTAGATTACAGGTCCGTTGCTAATATTAGCGACGGATATATAATTCGTCGCTATTTAGCGACAGACACGCAAATCCGTCGCTAAATTGGTCGCCAATTCCGGCGTCATATATTGGCGCTCGAATTTTTGAGACTTTTAGCGACGGACTTTTATTTCCGTTGCTAATCCGTCGTTACATTAAATTTCATCGGTAATCCGTCGCTAATTAGAGACGGAAATTTGTCCGTCGCTAAAATCCATCGGTAATTTGATACATTCTAGTAGTGTATGTATGCAGATATTTTATCAAAGAAGATATTTCCAAATAAAAATGCATGTAGAGGTAAACTGACATTGATAAATTATAGAAAAATCCATCATTTCTTTCTTGAATTGTTTCTAAAGATTGATCAATTACTATTAATTTAGTTGCATTTCAAAAAAAAAAAATTGAGGACTTGAATATTTTTCCATCCTATATTTGCTTTATAAGATTTCTTTTATTAATGATATGGTCAATAAAATTTTTAAAAAAATTAAAGTCCATATTTTAGTCGAATTTTCTTAAAATTAAGGTCAACATCTTAGTTAGCTTTTATTTCAGTTTTAACTTTCAGACCTTCAATGTCACTTTCAGCAGTTTAGCTTCTGAAAATTCGTACCACTATACCATAAAACAGTTTCATGTTCTCCACCTCCCCACTAGCTACATATTCTCCTAAAAATACTCTTAGCAACGGCCAACACCTCCTAAAACGCTTCTAAAGGAGTTGTAACTTCAATTATTATCCACCACCCACTTCCTTAAATTTTTCCTCCATATCTCCACTTTCCTATAAACTTTAATGTAAATTATATCCTATAAATACTCTTTTTTAACATATTGATAAGTTATATTAATTTAATCTCATATAGTTTAATTGATATTTTTCTCTTATGTATACTGATAAAAGCATCAGAGTGGGCATACCAAAACCTGGCCCTCATTGTAACGTTCTTTATTTTACAGGAGCTAGCCAATCTTTCTTTACCAACTCAATTATCTTCCATTCCTTATTCAGTCAAAGGTAAAGCTCTTGAAACCAATTTATAAATATATAACAGTGAACTAGAAGAAAGTAGCCAAATCATGACATATGTACTCTTTATATATATAGGGTGAATTACTATTTACCAATGTGGTTTGATATATTACACTATTTGATCCTTAACATTTAAAATTTATATTATCTTCTCATTCTATTTTGCGCAATTATACTATTTACCACATCTGTTAAATTTTCCGTTATAATTACCGTTAGTTGATGAAAAAATTATACTATTTACCCCCTCTATATGACTATATTATACTATTTACCCCTGGTATTTAGAAATTATGTTTTTTATTATTAAACTAATTTTCTTAAAGTTTACTACAAAATGCTAATTATATTATTTAAATAAGAATATAAAATATGTAATTTAATTTTATATAATTAAAATTTTAATTGAATTCCAATTAATTAATATTAGTTTTAAAATATCTCTATTTAAATATTAACTTAAAATATTCATGTTGCATTAAAAAAATGTAATCAAATCAATTCTCTTTTTAATTTTGAAATCTAGTTATTTATTTGAATTTTTAGTTTCAATCCTTGGGTATATTGATTAAATTATTTAAAATTATTAATTTTATTCATAATATAATTTATATATTCAATAATTTAAACTAATAATTCAAATAAAAATCAAATTTTAAAGTTTAAATAAGTTAAAAAGAAATTTACTTTCTAATTTTTTATGAAATATATATATTTTGGTTAACATTTAAGTAAATATTTAAAATTGGAAATAATAAATTATTATTTGATTAAATTAAAGTTAAAATAAGCTATTTTATTTTTTGTCAAAAATATTTTTAATAAGATATCATTTTTATAGTCAATTAATGATAATTTTAACATAAATTTTATTAAATAATTAGTTTATATTTTTTAAATTTTTAGAGGAAATAATATAATATATTCAAATAGAGGGAGAAAATAGTATTTACTTATTAATGTCATGTCAGTTAACGGTAATTGTAACGGAAAATTTGACGGAAGGGATAAATAGTATAATTATGCAAAATAGAAGGGGGAGATAATATAAATTTTAAATGTCAGGGACCAAGTAGTATAATATGGCAAATCACATGGGGTAAATAGTAATTCACCCTTATATATACGACTCTAGGATGGGTATTGGTCGTAATCAACTTGGTTTATGACATCAAATTGCAATAATCCTTTGATGATTATATTATACTTCATTAAAAAGTCTTAATATGTGTTCTTCATTTGAAAATCCATTGAGAAGATGAGAAGAAAATAAACTAATTTGGATGAAGAAATAAAAAGTAGGAAAAGACAACTTCATGAAATATGAGTTATTCTTTTGAGAATTTAACAAGAGAAAAAATAATAAATATAATTTCTTTTTTAATCTGATTTTTTAAAGTGAAAATTATATTAAATATATTTTAGAAATTTAAAATTTTCAGAGCTTTTAAATATAAAATTAAAAGTTCTCTAAAATTTTTTATGTGTTAATAGTCTCTTTTGTCCAAACCATCTTCAAAGATTTTTCCCCAAAGTATACAGCTTCTTCAATATAGTGGCTAATTGTATATTTTTATGAATAAAAATTTTATAGATATAAAATTGCATATCTTCTCTTATGATATATATTATACCTCAAAAAATTTTTTTTTTTTTTTTTTACCTGTTTTTTTAATTTCAGGTGATTGATACTGGAGCTTCCCATCTAACATTTTGTCGTTTTTTAAACAAATTCGATGACTAAAAAGTTATGAGCAAATTACATTTTATTTCATGAGGTTTGATCTAATTTATATATACTTACTTCTTGTTTTAAAATCAATTTTTTGTCTTCCTCAATTTTTAGTCTGTTAATACTTAAAAGGATTTCTTTTTTTTTTTTTCATTAAATGGTATATAAAAAACTAAAATGTCCTTTCAAATAGTAAAAAATTATAATTAACTATAAAACACTAATAATTTTTAGTCCTTTATATTTAATAATATTAAATACATAAATTCCTCACTTAGTAATAATATAGTTCATAAAAAAAATGAACCACATTATTAGTGTTTTATAAGTAATTATAGTTTTTAGTGTTTGAAAAGCAATTTTAGTTTTTTTATATAATACTTAACTAAATGTGTTTTCTAAATAATTATATTTTTTAGTGTTTGAAAAGCAATTTTATTCTTTTTATATAATACTTAACTGAAATAGAAGTTTTTAACTGTTAACGAAATAAAAGTACAAAGAGACAAAAGTTTGACTTTTAAATAAGAGTAAAATAAATATTAATTAGGTCAAATCTCAAAAAGAAAAATATAATTTGCTAAAAAAAATAACATATTTCAATACAATTTAACAAAAGATAATTTGTCTTTGGTCTCCATAATCTAAGTACCCACCAGCCTTAGATTTTGTTGATGAGAATTTGACTTTTATGGCCCGTTGAATTGGTTCATGCATGTTAATAAATAGATATATGACAGCAGAAATTATAAACAATTAAATGTCATTTTTAAGAGATCTCAAGCCTTGCTAAATGCTGACAAGAAAGCCGGGTTGCTTGCCCAAATAACTAGCATTCCATGACTAATGCTACTGAAAGTTGCCATGATACCTACCTCATTTTTATAATCGCCGCCCGCATGCGACAAATTTTTTTTTGTAAAACTAGTTTTTAGCCTCTAATATTATAGTGAGACCAACAAGAAATTTTGAAGGGAAGAATTGACATTTTATAGTCCCATGATGGGATTGTATATGTCGCTTTATGCAATCATAAATTTGATGATACCTGTCTTCAATGTCGACCATTAATGATAGTTAGCTTGATACCATCAAACATTTCATGGATTCTCTCTAATGTTTGTATTTGCATGTTTGGTTACTAGCTAGGTGTGACAAATTTTCTTGTTTCATCCTATATTAATTTCTTCCCGCTTGAGTATATAAATATACAATAAAAATTGGTATAAATTATAGGAAAAAGGTGCAAATATGATCCTAAATTTATACCCAAAGTTCATATTGGACCTTAATATTTTTTTTTTTTTCAATTTGGACCTTAATCTTGTAAAAAGCGGTCATAATGGACCATTTTTTAAAATATTTGACCCTTCTTTAAAAAATTATTGCAATTGAGTCCTAAAAATCAAATAAAAATTTAACTTTAATACTAATTAATAAAAATTAGTTTCAATAACAATAAGAATTGATGAAATTACTTTCAAAACATATATACAATGTTTCTAAATTTTTTAAAGATTATTAAATTTTTAAAAATTTAAAGAAAAGTTCAAATATTTTTTATAAACCTAAAAATTTTTAAAAATTTTAAAATTTTTACAATCAAGTGATATGTATTCAAAAAATAAATAAAAATTTTCTATACACTTATTAAAAATTTTAATATATAGAAAATTTTAATAATTTCAAAATTTTAAAAATAATTTTAAAACTTTAATAACTTTAAAAATTTCAATAATTTTGCCTTATCAACCCCAGGGCCTTTGATATCATACACTCTACTGAAATAGATTTCGCGAAAAATCAGCTATATCTAATCTTGGTTAGCCTTTCACCTCTAGCCACAAAGTCATCCCTGTATTTCACCACATACGTGGGTTCGGTCCTCCAATGCCTGTTAGAGCTCTCTTCAACCTGGTCATGGTTAGATCGATCGGTTTCGGGTCAAATAGGAAGAACTATAACATTTCACCTCTGGAAAGCGCCTGCACCTAATAGCTTGAGCTACTGTCCCCATTTCCTCGCTGACCCATCATGCAAAAGATACGCCGTTAGAGTAAGTGCGCTTTACTAATAGAATAAAATTTTGTACACTTATTAAAGTTTTTTAAAATTTTGAAATTATTAAAATTTTCTATAGATTTAAAAATTTTTACAAATTTATTAAGTGTATAAAAAAATTTTATTTATTTTTTTGAATACATATCACTTGATTGTAAAAATTTTAAATTTTTTGAAAATTTTTAGGTTTATAAAAAATATTTGCAATTTTTTTAAAAATTTTTTAAAATTATATTTTTATAAATTTAATAATTTTTAAAAAAATTAGAAACATCGTATGTATATATTTTGAAAGTAATTTTATCAATTTTTATCGTTATTGGAACTATTTTTTATTAATTAGTGTCAAAGTTAAATTTTTATTTGATTTTTAGGACTTAATTGCAATAATTCTTTAAAGATGGGTCAAATATTTTAAAAAAGGGTCCAATATGACCGTATTTTATAAGATTAAGGTCCAAAATGGAAAAAAAAATACATAGTCCAATATAAATTTTGGATATAAGTTCGGTCATATTTGCACCATATCCCTAAATTATATGAAGACTTATTGGTACCAAAAATTGAAAGTTTTGTGACTTTTATAACTTTATTTTGGCTTTTAATAAAATTTAATAAAATGTCCTAATTTGGATAAACATTTTGTAGTTTAATTTAGTATAATTTTTGCTGTTATTAAATTAAATAAATAAATTGCATATGTAATCATCTTTAAAAAGGTCAACTCAGATATGATATATGTTTACATTTTTTAATTTTAATTAAATTACATAATATGTTAAAATTATGAATAATTGATTAAATTAGAACATTTATATTAAATTTTAAAAATTAAAATAAATTTATAATAAATAAAAAATATAGTGATTTTTTGTACTAATAATTTGATTGTAAAACTAATAAACCTTGAAATTCCCATGATGTATATTATTCTAGTAATTAATATAATAAAAACATAAATAGAATTACCGTACACTACAACCACCATATAGATGTTATTTTTTCTATCTGTTGGTATCTAGAGTTCACTAATTCTAACTAATTAAGTCCCAACTAGACAAGATACTTCATACTATTTAAGCGGTTTTAGTCATTGGACGTTTCTTGGGTACTACACTCAAGGGTAGGAGCTTTCTCACTGTAATCCCCATCCTTTTACTCATATCTAAGCTCTCAGGAGTGCAATTGTTGTCAAGTACCCAATCAAAAGTGTGGTTACTAACAAGGTTGAATGACATTAAAAATAGATGGTGTGCCAAATTCACCTCCTTTGATTCTCCTCTTTCATTTTCAGCTGCTGCATCTTCTTCGATGCTCCTGTTACAAGATCAAGGATCACACAGACTAGGATTGAGAAAGTTTTTAACCTGGATCATAAGCTCAACAACTACAATACAATTAGTACAATAATAAAATTATTGTTCAAAATAGTTTTTTCAGTATCTAATAATCACAATGGCTCTGACTAATTCAAATTAAACTGGATGAACTGAAACAATTATTTAAAAAAATTCAAACCAACATACGAGCATTGAGGGTTTCGGACTTCCATTGTTTAGCCCCTCCTTTTTTACTAGACTATTTGACCTTTAAATAAATAAATAAAAAGAAATGCTCAACAAGCTAGCAAGATTATTTGCTATATATTTTGGGAATTCATCCATCGGCCAATTGCATGACAATTTTTGTTAGAGTCGCAGGGGAAGCAATAGGCGAATGTAAAAAAACACACACACAATAGTAAAACAAAGTAAACAAGAATAGACATAAAGATTTACGTGAAAAACCCCAATATGGGTAAAAACCACGGGCAGAGGATGAGAGATTTCATTCTGACTGTAAAAATAGCGTACAAAGAGTGTTTAAACAGCTAACAATGATGAATAGGCCGAATTTCATAACCCTAAATTGATACAAGGCTTATTTATAGAGTTTGTGGAGAGAAAAATAGGAGAAAAACGCTTCCCAAATGGATTTGGACACATCTGGTCGCTACACGGGCGTATCTCGACCCGTGTAGCCTTCTGGAGTGAAAACGGGGTCGAAACACGGCCTGGAAGACGCCTGTGTTCCCGCCCGTGTATCATTATGGACAAATTGGTGATTTTCAACATGACCAACAACACCCTCGTGTTCCTACCCGTGTTCATAATACACCCTGAGACACACCCGTGTGTCTACCTATGTCTGCCCAAAACATGCAATACACATACTAGACTCGTCCAAAACACCCAAAATTTGTCCAAAATGTGAAGCCAACATATCTCCCATCAAATTTCGTATCACAAACACAACAATCTCCATCTTGACATGAATTTTTAAGTATCAATTCAAAACAAAACACTCACAACGCGAACAATGACATAAACTCCACCTCTTCCAATATGCCCCCCAATGGGCAGTACTCAACGAGAATGTGAAAGGCCAACCAAGTCCAAGCAATGCACAAACTTGGACAAAGGAAGTGATTTAGTCAACATGTCAGCGGGATTATCATGTGTACTGACCTTTTCCACAACAACATCACCCCTTGTAATAACATCTCGTACAAAATGATAGCGAACATCAATGTGCTTAGTCCTCTCATGGAACATCTGATCTTTAGTAAGAAAGATAGCACTCTGACTATCACAATACAATGCCATGAGCTTCAAATCATCACAAAGCTCTCCAAATAATCCCTTCAACCAAATGGCCTCTTTAACGGCTTCAGTAATGGCCATATACTCAGCCTCCGTGGTAGACAACGCAACTGAAGCTTGCAATGTTGCCTTCCAACTAATAGCACAACCACCAATGCTAAACATATAACCGGTCAACGATCTCCTCTTGTTAAGATCACCGATATAATCTGAATCCATATAACCAACAACCCTATCTCTACATCTTCCAAAATGCAAACACACTCCTTAAGAGCCACGCAAGTAGCGAAAGATCTATTGAACTACTTTCCAATTCTCTTTCCCCGGATTAGCTATGTATCTACTAACAGAACTCACGGCATGCGAAAAATCCGGATGTGTGCAAACCATTGTATACATAAGGGAACCAACCGCACTAGAGTAAGGGACTCAAGTCATGTACTCGATCTCATCATCTGACTGTGGACACAACAAATCTGAAAGCTTAAAATGTAAGGCTAATGGGGTACTTACAAGTTTACAATTGTGCATATTAAACCTTCGTAAAACCTTTTCAATGTACCCTCTTTGACTAAGATACAACGAGCCAGCCTTTCTATCTCTCACAATCTCCATACTAAAGATCTTCTTTGCTTTACCCAAATCCTTCATCTCAAATTCGGCACTCAACTGAGATTTGACTTTCTCAATTTCTTCTTTATCTCTACTTGTAATCAACATGTCATCAACATAGAGAAGAAGATACACAAAGGACCCATCATGGTTCTTCCTGAAATAGACACAACTATCATATTTGCAACGTCTAAACTCGTGGGTGGTCATGAAAGCATCAAACCTCTTGTACCACTATCTTGGAGATTATTTCAGCCTATAGAGAGATTTCTTCAATAAACACACATGGTCCTCCCTTTCTGAAGCAACAAAACCCTCTATTTGCTGCATGTAGATGTCCTCCTCAAGCTCTCTATGTAAGAATGCCGTTTTGACATCCATTTGCTCAAACTCAAGATCATGCCTAGAAATAATCCTAAATAAAGCTCGAATAGAGCTATTTTTCACAACAGGAGAGAACACATCAGTGTAATCTACACCCAAAATCTGACTATAACCCTTAGCGATAAGTCTCGCCTTGTATCTAGCATCATCAATACCCAGAGTGCCTTCTTTCCTCTTGAACACCCACTTACACCGAACAGCCTTCTTGCCTTTGGGTAACTTCACTAACTTCCATATGCCATTTTTGTGTAGAGATCCCATCTCGTCATTCATGGAAATCAACCACTTTTCTCAATCCATACAATTGATTACCTCTTTATAAGTAGATGGTTCCTCGTCGGCATCAATATCCTCAGCCACATTTAACGTATAAGCTTGTGATGGTTTAATTGGCCTCCTAGGTCTATCCCTCATAATTGAGTATTGAGGTGTGGTAGCCTCCTCAACCTCAATCATCTCTGTACCCTTATCTGGTGTAGCTTTAATTTGGTGTGGATTCTTCCCCAAACGGAAACTCCACCTTAATGTCTGTATCCTGCTACTGTATAGACTCATCACACTTGTCTCTAGGAGACTGATTAGATAGCATAGGAGTTTCATCAAAGATTACATTACGACTCACAATAATCTTACTCAACTCGGGACACCAAAGCTTATAACCCTTAACACCAGACATATAACCAAGAAAAATATATTTTTTAGACCTAGGTTCTAATTTACCATTATCAATATGAGCATAGGCAGGACAACCAAAAATTTTTAGGTCAGAATAATTTGGAGGAGTACCAGACCATACCTCTTCCGGAGTTTTCTTATCTATCGCCGTTGAGGGAGAACGGTTCACAAGAAAATAGGCTGTTACAGCAGCTTCAGCCAAAAATGACTTCGGTAACCCGTAAATAGAAAGCAAATACTAAACTTTCTCTATTAATGTTCTATTCATGCATTCAGCCATACCATTTTATTGTGGAGCACCCGGAACTGTCAAATTCCTAACAATTCCTTCGGTTTGACAAAATGAGTTAAACTCACCCGAATAAAACTCCAACCCATTGTCAGTGCGGAGATGCTTTACTTGCTTTCCAGTCTGTTTCTCAATCATAGTCTTCTACTGCTTGAAAGTGGCAAACATCTCACTCTTATGCGTCAAAAAGAACACCCAAACTTTCCTCGAAAAATCATCAATGACCATCAGCATGTAGCATGCACCACCCTTAGTAGGAACTTGGGATGGCCTCCAAAGGTCTGAATGAACATAGTCAAGTGTCTCTTTTGTGCTGTGAATGCCCTTAATGAAACTCACTCTTTTCTGTTTCCCAAACACGTAGTGTTCACAGAACTCTAATTTCCCAATCTGACCATCTATCAGTCCTCTTTTGCTCAACTCAGTTAGACCATTCTCACTCATATGGCCTAATCGCAAATGCCAAAGTGTAGTTTTATCCAACTTGAAGGAGGTGATGGCTGCATCACCTATAATGGTCGAACCCTCATAGACATACAACTTGGAGTGCCTCAAACGCCCCTTCATCACAACGAGAGAGCCCTTCGTGATTTTTAATACTCCACCTCCACCTGAATAACTGTAACCTTCACTGTCGAAGGTAGAAACTGAAATAAGATTTTGGCCTAAATCAGGAATGCGCTGAATACCCTCAAGTGTTCTGATGATTCCATCATGCATCTTAACTCTGACCATTCCGATGCCGACAATCTTACATGGGGCATCATTCCCCATCAAAATAGTCTCCATATCTCTCGGTTCATAGGTTGTAAACCATTCCCGATTGCAAGTCATATGGAATGTGCAGGTGGTGTCCAAAATCCAATTATATGTTGAATTGACCCTACTATCAGAGATAACGAGAAGATCACCTTGATTGTCCAAATCTTCTACATCTTCAACAACACTGGCCTCACCAGAATTTTATGGCCTTTTACCTTTTTGATCACCTCTCTCAGTCCTATTTTTCAATTTAAAACACTCAGCCTTGACATGACCCTTCTTCTTGCAGTAATAGCACTTCACGGTCTTGGTCTTTCACTTAGCCCTGCCTCTATTCTCATCTCCTCCTCTCTCGGTCGTCCTTCCCTTAACAACAAGACTCTCTCCATGAGTCTTCGGGTTAACCACCAACTATTTAACTTGCTTCTTGGAATACAATGCCTTATAAAACCTCTTCAAGAGAGATTTTCTCACGGCTATATAATAGAGTCTCAATAAAATTTCTATAAGATGGAGGTAAGGAATATAGCAAAATCAAAGCTAAGTCCTCATCCTCAAACTTGAGCTCCATACTCTCCAAGTCAGAGATAATATCCTTAAATACAGTTAAGTGATCCTCAAGGAACGTACCTTCCACCATACGATGAGAGTACAAACGCTGCTTTAAATGCATCTTACTAGGGAGAGATTTCTTCATGCATATCTGCTCCAACTTTGCCCACAACGAAGCCGAGGTCTTCTCCTTTATTACATCCTGTAAAATTATGTTCGACAAATGCAAATGTATTTGTGTCATGGCTTTACCATCTTTATGCCTTTTTACATCATCTATCTATGATGCGGGCATCTATTAAACCCCAAAATATAATTATCTAACTCCATCTGAGCGAGTACGGCTCGTATCTTAACCTGCCATAACGTGAATCTTGTGCTACGATCCAATAGAGGAATATCATACTTTAACGATGCCATTATTCAGATCAAACAACGCCAAGATCAAATCCGGAAAAAATAATCTTATCTCTGATATCAGTTTATTAGAGTCGCAG
>CATIWO010102780.1:0-16713 GCA_949673435.1 Macaranga tanarius | reverse complement strand
TGCGGCATTTCACTTTTGTCTTCTTTCATCATCAAAATGCAACATGCCAAATTTATTTATTTTTTGAGATAGAAATAGTTTTGAAGAATTAAAGTTTCTTTTTAAGAACAACGTGGCAGCATTACATTTGAAATATTGGGTTTTTGGAGAAAAGAGACAGCTTTTGTTTTTCTGATGGTTTTATTTGTGTAGTAAATAAATAAGTTAAAATCCACTAGCATCATGAAAAATGTGATCATTTTTTTAAGCAGTCTATTCTTCAAAAACTCATCCAGTTTTTTTCTTTTTTTTTTTTTAAATACCAGTCTAATCTATGTGATTTCGTGTTATAATAAAAATTGATTTTATATTTTTTACGATATTTAAGTATTTATATTTTATTATTTATATTTTATTGTAGTATTTTTATAAATAATATTAGGAATAAAGTTCATCAGAGGTGGGGCAGTCTTTGTAAGGGAGAAGATCTCCGGAGTTGATGAGTTTTGGCGTTTCTTTTGTGTCTTTTATGCTAACGTTATCAACTTCTCTGTTGATCTTGCTTATTGAGATTTTATGGGCAAAAAATTGGAAGTTGCTGAAGGACTTCATCGGTGTCTTCAAGTAGTCGAACTGGTTAATTCTATGGGCAAAAAATAGACATGGAGTTTATCACTTATTTAATTAAAAACGCTATAGCCCTTCAAAAGATGGTCATAAACTAAAATAAATTTATAAATAAACAAAAAAATTAAATTCTTAAAACTACTAATATTATTGGTGAATAATTAAATTTTATATTAATATAATATATTATTTAGTTTTTAAGTTTTACAAACTATAAATAAATTATATTTTAAATATTAATTTTTCATTTTTTTTTGCTAAAATATAGACTAATTTGTTAAATATTAAAAATATTTGGGAGGTATATGTAAATATGTAAGGGGTCTTTCTGCAGTCTGTCAAAATATATGGAGCTAATTGTAACTAATTTATTACCAAAATCAACTTTTGGCTATAATTGCAACTAATTTATAAAATTAGGCTAGATATGCCAAAATTTAAAAAGTTGGCTAAAATTGCACCAACTCGTAAATGTTTGAATTTTTTTGACCAATTGACCTTTATATTATTACCTCCTTAAAAAATTAAGAAAATTTTAGTAAGAATCTAGAAAGACATCCAATAAAAATATAATTACATATATTCTAATTTTTCCCTTACATCTAATATAACAAGTCCTTTGTTAGGGAAAAATGCTCAATGTCTTATAAAAAATAAATAAATTTCTTTTATTGAAAATTTAATTAATTTTTCAATAATGTTCAGCTGCGAAAGTATATTACATATTTTAAACTCTGTAATTAAAAATATATATATATAAATTCATTTTACAAACTAACTATAACAGCCTTCTGGGATTAAATTGGATAATAAAAAAAATCTCAGGGGTAAATGTAATTATCCCTAAAATAACAGTAGCGAAATCAAACGGTCAGATCAGATGCTACATTTTATACAGCTTAACACCAGATGAGCTGCTGTAGGAGTGAATCCGAAGCTCACAACCACCAAGAACTGCCTTCATACACATAGTTTACATTCGCAGTCTCCAAGCAAAAACCTCACCATAGCTCTATACTACGACACAATATCTATTATTTATTGAATTTATCGATCTATGGATTGTCGAAGATATCTATAGATCGATAGAAAGAAAGAAATGGCAAATTATTTGGCTCAGTTTCAGACTATCAAGAATTCTTGTGATCGCATCGTAATTGCAGGTTAAGTTTCAGTTTCTCATTTATTCATCGGATCAACGCTTTCTTTGTTTATTAATTGTTGTTGTTGTTGATTGCATTGTTTTAGTTGATTCTAAGATGCTAGATTTGAACTGAACTTGATAGTGAAATGTGCGATTGATTCGGGATTTTAATTTTTTAAGGTTCATTAATGCACTAAGATTAGTAATGCATTTCTTGATCTTGTGGATTTTGCTTGAATGTTACTTTCAGCATGTATAGTTGAACCCTAATATATGATATTTTGTTGATTTGAAACTACTTGTTGACATTGCTTGGATTACATCTTTTTTGCATAGTTTTCGCTTGCCTTTACTTTTCGTGTGATACAATAGCTTAATTATTGATCAATTAACAGCTCCAAGAAAGTTGGATTCTGGAACAGATGATATGCATGAACATATTTATTGGTACATGAAATTTTGTGTGATTTTTCTCTCATTGTAATGTTGAGAAAACATGCTCTTAATAGAAGAATCTTCTTTTTGTCATATTAAAAACTGAGATGCGGCTCAGTTCTCTTTCTTCTTTTGTGCCAGTTATGCATGGTTAAGTTAAAACTAGTGGTTCATGTTTTGTGTCTTAAATTTCTGCGGGGAATTTCTTTTGCAGTTGAAGATGTGAGTAATCTTTGGCCCAGTATCAAAGATAGATTTGAGGAACGACTGCCATTCAAAAGAGCTTGTTTGAATAACAAGACACGCAATCCTGTGTTTGTGGAGAATTTGCCTGCTGAATTTATATTGACCACTGACGCAAAACTTCGTAGTCGGTTTCCTCAAGAGCAATCGTTATTCTGGTTTCGAGAGCCATATGCAACGGTGGTTCTTGTTACATGTGAGGTAGTTTGCATTCTGTCACATCAACCATTAGTACATTTTATTATATGTCTATATTTTACTATTTCTACTAGTAAGTTACATTTTCATCACTTTAGGTTTATTTGGTTTGTGGAATAGAATGGGAACAGCATAGCTATTTTAAGCTTTGGTTTAAACTTGAATCTGGACTAACTATTCAATGAAATAGTTACATCTGACTAGAATTTTGTTATGTAACAGTTAATAAATAGAGTAAATATTCTTCAAATTTTTATAATATGATTTTTATAATTATATATAAATGGGGAATAGCTTTCCTATTACATTAAAAAACTTTTCCACTCCTTTTTAATTCTATTCTATTCTGCAAGCTAAACAAGGTGGTAGAAAATTTCTAAGTGTTAAAGTTTGCTTGCTTACAAATCTTCTTGTTATATCTTGGGCTGATGATTTGCCTTTTTTAGTGTGATGTGAGCAATTCTATAATCTCTAACATTTGCTTTGTACTATGTTTTCATCTTCTCTAGGATCTTGACGATTTCAAATCTATCCTTAAACCACGCCTGAAATTAATTGTCCAAAACGATGAACGAGAATGGTTTATCGTATTTGTGTCTAGAGCACAACCAAGTAATGATAGTGCCACAAAAATGGCAAAAAAAGTATATGCCAAGATTGAAGTTGACTTTAGCTCGAGGAGAAGAGAAAGGTAAACTTGTAGCTCTTGATAGGCATCTTCTGTTAAATTGATAAGTTCAAGAAAATTACCAAAAACTTAAATGCTTTTCTTCCATTTATTTGGTTACAGGTTTTGTTTTCTACTATATGTTGGAATTTATATTCAGTAGTTGCTAGAAGTTTGGTGTACACTCAGATCTTCTTGTAGTTTCATTGCTCATGGAAGTTCATTTGTGCATGTTTTTTCTTTTATTGTTATCTCTTGAATCACCCCAATTTTTTTTTCATTGTAACCTTGCAGCAGTTACTGTTCTACTTTTATGTTATCTTAGCATTTTTATATTCTCAACTTTCAGATATAACCATTAAGTTAATTGCTTTAGGAGAAGGAATATCTTGGCAACCTTTTAACTAACATGGGGGGATGTAAGTTGGGTGTCTTTTCTATTTCTATTATTGGAACTGCAACTGAGAGGTCATTTTCAAGGGTGTTAATTTATGAGATCTCATTGCTATTAGGTTGGGGAACTCTTTCTAGCGAAAGGTTTATTCTTGTAAAGTTATCATTCAAAAATCCTGGCATATTTCACAGTTCTTTTCCTTTTGCGTCGCTTTGCATACAGTTGGAGATTTCTTGCAGTCATTTAAAAGAGGAATTTAAGTTTCATTTCTCGGAGTGCAGTTCTGTTAAGCAGCCCACCAGTAAGAGCTGTTTGGATATAAAATTCATCCTCGTCTTAGTAAGACTTTTTGTGAGCTGGTGCTTTTGGATGTTTAAAAATGGAAGAGATCAAATGTAAAATTTGATACATCCAAGGAAATTAAGAATCAGTAGGTGGGAATAAATTTGGGAGGAGCACATGTGCTTCGACAGACCTTGAGAAAATCTAATTCCAGAGAATCTGGAGTATCAACATATTCATTTTGTTTTTCTATATTTTCTGAAGCATATGAAAACCCATATGACTTGCTTATGGAGGTGGAACTTGGAAATAAACATTGATTGATGGCTATATACTATATTTGATGACCCAAATCTAATCTGAATCTCGTATTATGGACTCATGCAACATCAACTAATAGAATTAAATCATGTAACAAGCTGCTATTCTATAAAAACTCTACATTTTAAAGTCCTTGAATCTAGCCTTATATAAATCTTAATGCATCCTTGAAACAATTTTACTGGAGGTTCGTATGGCAGACTGTATCTGCAAGAATTGCTCCCTTTCTCCTTTTTCTTTTCTTGGGAATTAATCAGAGAGGCTTTTGTCTATTGATAATATCTGGAGAAAATGAAACTTTTGGTCAAGCAGATGCTTCGTTATAAAAGCACAGCTGTATTGGCTCATCATTTGCTTCTACATTGTGAGTGAGCTGACAAGAGGGAAGAACATGTGTTTTTAGTGCTTGGAATTTCCTTGTTATGAGCAACTTCATAGTCGTAGGCTTGTGGGGGTTATATCTACTTGTGATGGAAAATTTTTGCTTTGAATCCTCTCATGCATGTTGATGAATTTGCAGGGAACTAAATGGAAGTAGTTTTGAAGGAGAGGAGAAATTGTATAAGATATATATGGATTGCTATGTCCTTTTTTAGTATAGAGGCAATGCTAAACCAACTACACCAGTAATCCTGCACTATTGAACTTAACACATTCCATAGTTATCGAACGCACGCCTGTGGTGCAAGGCGCACAAGGCACAAGCCTTTGCACCTCAGCCCTAAAAAGGCAAGCAATGTCACAAAGATGTGTGCTTCAGTGCACCTTGACCTCCAGGCAAGGCACAAAAAATGCATGCCTTTTTGACATATTACTGTTATACGTAGTTCTTTTTGTTTTTAAAGTCAATAGCAATCAGAGCCATTAAGATCAAATTTTAAAAGAGCTTTTCATGTACCTATTTATGCCTAATCAACTCAAAATATTTTTTTTTAAAAAAAGTGATTTCTGTTATATTTAAAAGGTAAGAGCAGGAGCTGATCACCACCATCCAAGCATGTCGTTCTCCCTCTCTCCGTCCCTTGACTAAAGCTGGTCTTTTTCCTTCCTCTCATTTATTTATTTTTTCTCTTTTACCCTCACAGCTCTCTTTTTTTTTTTTTTCTTTTCTCTCATATCTTTTTTTGTTCTCTCTACTCCTGAAAGATAGTTTTGCTGTTTTTGTTTGCTGCATTTTTATTTTTTGTTTCCTAAATATTGCTATTTTGTTTTTCTTTAGTCTTAGTATTTTATTGTATAAGCTTATTTTTATTATACAAGATTAGTTGTTTTGGGTCTTACTTTTAATTTTTAATTTCTATTTTTCTTTTAATTTTTTGCGTCTCATATCACAAGTCACAAGGGTGTACCCTTGCGCCTTGTGCCTTGATGTGGCTTTAATAACTGTGGTACATGCGGTAAATTGTGCATGATATGTTAGTTTCTTTGTGCATGTACTGCAACCTAATTGTGTCCTTTGTCCTTCATCATAGGAAAGACATCTTTTTCATTTCTCCCTTTCAATTCTTTCTTTCACTAGCTCTTTCTCTTTTCCCCGTAAATCTTTGCTTTGCTAGTTTATACAGACATCAAAATTGAAAGATGATGCTTCTGGCTACCTGATTGAAATTGTAAAGTTGAAAGTTTATTACGTAGGGAATTTCTCATGTCTTTATAATTGTGCTTTTGCAGCCAACCTATTTCCCTCCCTTTTTCCTGTTTCTGTACATAAAATGCTTTTGCTCTGATTCATGGGCTTCCATTTTAATCTTGTGAGATTGTTCTATTCTAAACTTTGTGCTTTTCTCAGGTGCTGTAAATTTGATCTTCATGGCCCTGAAGCAAGTTTTTGGGAAGATTTGGAATCCAAAATTATGGAGTGCGTAAAAATTACATTGGATAAGCGTCTACAGTTTTATGAGGATGAAATACGTAAGCTCAGTGAACAGCGCTTGATGCCGGTTTGGAACTTCTGTAATTTTTTCATACTGAAGGTTATTCCTTTTCTCAAGTTCTTTTAATCAGCTAATGTGATATAAGGATGATAACACTACAAGGATAACTTCAGATTTGGATGAAAATTGTTGACTCCCATGTTTTGCTTTTTTCTCTTCATATAGGTTTCCATTATCTTAAATGGCATGTTTTTTGAGATGGTCTCTTTTAATAGTTTTACATTTCTTGATGTTCATGAATGACTATGACATAGTGAAACTCTACTTCAAGAAATCCTTTACTTGTAGCCATTTAACCTTCATTTGCCTAGTTACTGTAACATTATTTTGTGGCTAGTTTTTGGAGATCTCTTCTTTCTTTACATGGATGTTCTGTTTTCCTGGCCATTTACCCTTTATATGCCTGTTACCGTAACATTCTATTGTAACTAGTTTTGGAGGTTTCTTCTTTCTTTACATGTATGTTTTGCTCTCAGGAAAGCCTGGCATTTATGTTTGAGATGACCCATCTTCATGAAGATGCTCTGCGAGAATATGATGAACTAGAACTTTGCTATCTTGAAACAGGTACCTAATGCACGTATTTATTATCACACATGTACATTATATTTTCTGTTTGTCCCAATTTTTCTTCATCTGCCTATTTGGACATGAACATCTGATGTAGGACAATGCTTTTTCAGCGGGCTAATACCAAGTAATTGATAATGATTGATGAGCATCAGGGTTTACATATATATAAAGGAACTTTTGGGTTTGGAGACTGAATTTTGGGGGTGACATTTGGTTGCTTTAAATATTAACTAGATTTATTGTAGTAGGGAGCCTCTGGGCAAAGGAGAAAAGAAGAGTTGAAGAAAAAGAGGATGGGAGATGCCTGGGTACACAAATCTTTCATCTTTGATTTCTCCTAATTCGATTATAAAAGACATGAAAATCAGTATTTATCTGAATGTATTTGATAATTTAACTTCAAACTAGGAAGAACTTAAACCAATATTAAAAATTTAGTAGAAACTTGTTAATAAGAATGTCTCATGTGATAATAAGGAAAAAAAGGAAAAAAAAAAAAAAAAAAACTTCTATGTACCAATGAGACCCCAAATCTACTGTCCAGAAAAGTTTACTAGAAGAATATGATTTTTCATAACTAAGAAGTAAGAAGTGAATCAAACTAGTCCCCAAATGTTTTTTTTTCTTTTTTTTCACTGCATTATCAACCTATATCATTAATGTCTTCTACTGTCAAAGGTGTGTCTTGATTCTTCAACTGCATGCCTAAAGAAGAGCATCTTAGCTAACACTTATTCATGATTACTTTTTTAGTGACTAATATCACTGTCAGTGTATTGATTATGCATTAAAGACATTTCACATGTTTTTTTTTCTTTTTTTTCACTGCATTATCAACCTATATCATTAATCTCTTCTACTGTCAAAGGTGTGTCTTGATTCTTCAACTGCATGCCCAAAGAAGAGCATCTTAGCTAACACTTATTCATGATTACTTTTTTAGTGACTAATAACACTGTCAGTGTATTGATTATGCATTAAAGACATTTCACATCAGTACTATGATTTGAATTTTGATAATTATCTCATATTTTTCATATAAATGTAAAAACTGTTAACTTAATTGCTTTTTTTTTTTCTTAACTAAACTTAAAATCTTATTCGGTATTTTGTTCGTCCTTTTCTCAGAATGGCCTGCACAGAATCAGAAATGGAAATGGAAACATTGGAAACATGAAAAATGATTCAGTGTGCTTATCTAACATGTAGAAAGTGGAAACGTGGGAGAAATGTGTAAATATTAAACATTTAGTGGTGTATTTATAAAATATTGGTTTTAAATAAAAATTTAAGAATACTATTTATTCAAGCAAATATTACCTTCAGTTACTATTCAACTGTCAAATTGTAATAAATAACGATAAAAAAAACGAGAAGTCAAATGTGCATATCAACATTCGACCATCTAAATAAATTGTTCTCTTGACAGTTCTATCAAAAGTTGAGTCTAGAGGTTCTGAAGATAGCTGTTTGTTGTGGATGATGTGAAACGGAGAGTTATATGCCAACTACCTTAAGGGGGGACCAGTGGGTGCTGTGATATAAATTTAACAGATAGTTACATTCGTTAGAAGTTGGAATCTGGGAAAATGGTTGCAAAGAAGTTGATCTTCTTGCATGAAGCCAGTCTGAGTATTTGATACCATTGTTTTATGTCCTAAAATTTGTTTTCTTGAAGAAATTCATAGTTTGGCGAATATTTTATATTTTCAATTGTATTCACATCTGTCTTCTATTACCTTATTTATAGGCATCACAGTTTTTTTCCTAGAGGCTTCTTACTTGGACTATTTGCTCAATAATTTATTCTGACATAATGCAGTTAATACAGCTGGGAAGCAGAGAGACTTTGGTGGAGTAGACCATGGGGATGATCAGGCAGCACTGCTAAATCCTGGAAACAAACCATTGACACAAATTGTTCAAGATGACTCATTCAGAGAATTTGAATTCAGGCAGTATCTCTTTGCCTGTCAGTCAAAGGTGTGAAAAACTGTCAATTATTTAAATTCTCTGCTTGCATATGGAATAAATGCAGTTGGATAGTTAGATCCAGGAGGAAACTGGTAGATTTCTATCTATTTGCTTTATATACTATTCAAATCTACCTATTCAGATACCAGTGCTGCTTCTTTTTCAAGCGGGCTGTATCATTTAATTATTTCAGTCTACTATTCAAATCTATCATTTAATTATATCATACACTTAGTTGGATTTTGGTTCCACCGAGCTTAAACAGGATCTTTTGAAATGTCAGCTTAAGTGAATCCTGAATAAGTCATTTGATATTAGTGCTTTCTTTTTCAACTCTCTTGGTCTGTGTATGAGTACATGAACCAAGGGAATTTGTGAATGCACACAGAGACATACAGATACATGCCCTCACCCATAAATAACGCTAATTCTATTGCAAGCTATTTTAGGCAATCTATCGTTGTAGGTATCAAGTATGGCATGTTTCAAAAACTTAACTTTTAGTTGTCATGGGTTTAAGTAGATTTGAAAAGGCAAAGCTGGCTTGTTAGGATTGCCTTAGAGTACTACAATCACAGTGCACTCCCAATAAAATAACAGATTCCCTACCATTACAGTTGTTGCATTGTTTTCCTCATTAAGGTTCACATGAGAGTTTCCTTATCAATTACCATTGTACAGTATTTTTCTTGGTCTTTTCTTTCTTTCTTTCTTTCTTTTTTTTTTTTTTTTTTATTGAAATTGTTACATTTGAAATGCAGCTTTTGTTCAAGCTGAATCGACCATTTGAGGTTGCATCAAGGGGTTATCCATTTGTAATCAGTTTTTCTAAGGCCCTCACACTGCATGAGGTATATGATAGTCATTTCATACCGAGTTCTCGAGGATGATATTGTTTCTGATCTCATTTCTCATGATTTTCCTAGAGTATTTTGCCTTTTTGCATGCGAGAAGTTTGGGTAATAACTGCTTGCTTGGCTTTAATCAATGCAACCATTTCTAATTATAATGATGGAGCTGTGGCACCGGATGTTGATAAGGAATTCTACTGTCTACAAGGTGATCTTTATTCACTATGTCGAGTTAAGGTAAACTGTTTCTCCTTGGTCTTTTTGATGCAACTATCCTTTGCATTTGTAAAACAAGTGAGAAAATTTTTGTCAAACTAAGGATGACAAAATTTTGGGTTCTCTATTTTTAATGTTTCATAGTAAGGTCTTTTAATGTAATGAATTATTCTGTTGACAGTTCATGAGGCTTGCATATTTAATTGGATATGGAGCAGATATAGAAAGAAGTCCAGTCAACAGGTGAAAATCCAATCTTGAAGGGCAAACCTACTTATTGTTTGTTTACTTGGTTGCTTGGTCATGTATTTTGAATTTGACATATATATATATATACATCAAAATGTTGCATTTTTTTTTTGCCAAAAAATGTTGTCATTGTGAGTTATAGTAATTTTTGTTTGCTCTTTGACAATTATGTTTTCCTTTTGAGCAGTGCCTCACTCAGCATGCTACCTTGGCCCAAACCTGCAGTTTGGCCTTCAGTTCCACCTGATGAGTCTCCTCAAGTGCTTGTGAAGGAAAAGGTAAATTTGGAGTTGGTGCATCCAAATCTTGTGTTATCAAATGATGATAGGGTGTTTCTGTGTGTAAAGTGAATGCTGTTTTGATTTCTTTTATATGATGAATTATTTAACTCCTAATTGTTGAGAGTGACAATCCTGAATTTGGCACTTCTAGATGAAATAAAATTTGAAGCTAGTGATTGAATTTAAAAGCTGTTAATGATATTGCTATAAGTTGACACCCATTGGCCACCAAACAAATGGTTCATACGTTTAGGATTGAGCTTTTATTATCTTCTTGTTTTTTAGAATGAGCTTTCTTTAATTTCTGCGAAATCATCTTGAACCTGTTTTATATCTGTGTAGGCAATCCTTCAAGCAACTCCTAGAATTAAGCACTTTGGCATTCAAAGGAAACCATTGCCTCTTGAACCTTCTGTACTTTTGCGTGAGGCGAATAGGCGGAGGGCATCCCTTTCTGCTGGGAACATGTTTGAAGTATTTCATGGTCGTTCAAGCTTGATTGATGGGTAATGGATCCAAGAATTGAAAAAAATGTATTGCTATTGGTTATATCATTTTTCTTTTTTTTTAATTTTTTTTTTAAGTAACCCTTTATATTTCCTTTGAGGTGTTTCAATAATGTGCTTGATATGTAACTTGACAGATCAGCTTCAGATGCATTGCCAGGGACATCCCCCTTACGTAAAGCAAATCCTTCTATGTCACGAACTAACTCTTCGCCTGGCAATTTTGATGGCTCAATGGATCGACCTATGAGACTTGCTGAGATATATGTTGCTGCTGAGCATGCTCTTCAGAATACAATTTCTGACGCTGATTTGTGGAAATCCTTGTCATCCGTAGAGGAGTTTGAGGTATTGAAGTTATCCTACACAAGACATGCTTTCGTGACTCCAATTCCAGAAATTTCTCTTTTTGATGCTTTCAATCAATGCAGAATTTATTTGCTTAAATTTGATTTTCAACCAAACCAAGAATTCATTCCACTTCTGAAAAAAGAAGTGTAGACTGGACTGGCTAATAATGAATTCTAGTATCATTCCTCAACATCTATTGCCTGCACGCTTCCTGAAATTTGGTGTGCAATTGTTCAATCACTTGCGCCATTAGCATGCCCACTTGCCACCTCTGATGAATTCTGTTTTCCATTTACGTTACACCAATTTCGGTCTGTGATTCTTGTTGAACAATGCTCATGCTTATATACAAAATGCATGGATGCCAAGTGGCCATTGGCCTTAAAATTTTTAGGAGTAAAGCTCAATTTAACTCTTGAATTTTTCGCTCGGGGTCAAATTAGCCCTTTTACACCTTTTTGGGTTAATTTAGCATTGAACATTGGTAAAGGCCAAATTAGCCGCTAAAGATTACACTTAGCTCCTGTTTTTTTTGACAGATTTACAAAAGTCCCTCTAAACATTTATAAATTCCTCCCTAATGCTTTAAATAGTTGACAAATTAGTCCTTATTTTAATAAAAAAAAGTTTTTAATTAAAAATTTTAATTTTTAAAAAATTACATTTAAAATATAATTTATCTATGACTTCTAAACTTTAAAAATGTGATAATATATTATATTAATATATTAATATTCACCAATAATTTTAGTGATAGATTTCTTCATGGAGAAAAGCTTTAGAATGTTAGTCATTCCTTTGGCGATTTGCTGGAGTATGTGGACAGGAATTTTATAACTGCTGAATATTTAGACTCCATTGAAAGGTGACTGTCCACACTCTGTTGGGTGATAGGAATTCTCTTATCAACAACTTGATGCTTCATTTTGCTGATAGCAATCTTCAGATGTCACTGTACCTATGGTTGAGTCTACTACTCCTGTTGTTCTTTGTTCCCTATTTATCAAGTTTATATTCTTTCCATGGCAGCGAAAATATCTTGAGCTGACCAGAGGTGCTGCTGACAATTACCATTGTTCCTGGTGGAAAAGACATGGAGTGGTCCTGGATGGTGAAATAGCATCTGTTTGCTTCAGGCATGGAAACTTTGATCTGGCTGCAAAGTCATATGAGAAAGTTTGCGCCCTATATGCTGGTGAAGGATGGCAGGAGTTATTGGCTGATGTTCTGCCAAATTTAGCTGAGTGTCAGAAGATGCTGAACGATCAAGTTGCCTACTTATCTTCATGCATCAGATTGCTATCTTTAGACAAAGATTTATTCTCAATCAAGGAGCGCCAGGCTTTTCAGGCAGAGGTTGTTCGCCTTGCACACAGTGAGATGAAGGATCCTGTGCCATTAGATGTCTCATCATTAATTACATTTTCTGGAAATCCTGGACCTCCACTGGAGTTATGTGATGGGGATCCTGGTACTCTCTCTGTAACCGTTTGGAGTGGCTTTCCTGATAATATAACTCTTGATTCGTTTAGCCTCACATTGATGGCTACATTTAATGCTGATGAAGGTGCTAAGGTATGCTTTTCCTGGATTTAAAGATACTCGTGAAATTCCATAACAAATGGTATGCCACAGGCTATTCCATTTTTATAACTCAAGTTTAATGTGATATTTCAGGCACTAAGGAGCTCTACCGCC
This sequence comes from Macaranga tanarius, assembly GCA_949673435.1. Taxonomy (NCBI): domain Eukaryota; kingdom Viridiplantae; phylum Streptophyta; class Magnoliopsida; order Malpighiales; family Euphorbiaceae; genus Macaranga; species Macaranga tanarius. The sequence continues at coordinate 3,790 of CATIWO010102780.1, read as the reverse complement.
ACTGTGCTGAAGCCTGGTAGGAATGCAATTTCCCTTGCTCTACCGCCTCACAAACCTGGTTCCTATGTCTTGGGGGTTCTCACTGGGCAGATTGGTCAATTGAGGGTCAGATCACATAGTTTCTCCAAGGGTGACCCAGCAGATACTGATGATATTATGAGTTATGAAAAACCAAGTAGGCCTATCTTGAAGGTAGTGTTTCTCGTAATCCATGGAAACATAAAAATATTTTAGTAAATGGAATGTAAAAGTTTTGGGATTCATGATTATTTACAATAAGATTTATGGCTTTGCCAAGAAACTTTAATGGGACCCTTCAAACTACCTTAAGGCTCAAATTGTCATCCACTTTGGCTGACATATGCACATGTAATAATCATCTAATGGTGCCTTTTCTTTCTTAGGTGTTCAAGCCGAGACCTCTGGTTGATCTCACTGCAGCTGTTTCATCTGCTTTGCTAATAAATGAAACTCAGTGTGTTGGGATTATAGTACGGCCCATTGACTACTCTCTCAAGGGTGCTGTCTTGCACATTGATACTGGTCCAGGTCTGAAGATTGAAGAGTCGCATGTCATTGAGATGGAGAGTTGTTCCAATACATCACAGAGTGTTTCTGACATGACAAATTTGGATAGAACTCAAAATAATTGTTCTGTGGTTGCTAATAAAGAACTTGAGCGATTAAGTCTTCATGATGGTAGGATAGAATTTCCTGATTGGGCAAGCAATGTGGATTCTGTTCTTTGGATTCCTGTTCGTGCTATCAGTGACACACTTCCAAAAGGATCATCGTCAGGTCATCATAGTTATAAGTATTCTTCTAGTTTCTATATTTGCTTTAACTATGCTCTCTGTTGTGCCCAATTCTTTTTTATCTATAACATATTGTTTGTAATGAGCAGTCACTCCTCAGAGACAGAACCTTGTGGATGGCATGAGAACAATAGCATTGAAACTTGAATTTGGAGTATCGCACAACCAGATATTTGAAAGGCACTGTCTCTTTCTTGACATCCCAATTTTTTTTTCTTATTATGCTGTCTCTAGGTCTTATGAATATCACCTTGCCTCAATATGCAGGACTATTGCTGTCCATTTCACTGACCCTTTCCATGTGAACACACGTGTTGTAGATAAATGCAATGATGGTACCCTGCTTCTGCAGGTATGCACTTATTGTTAGCTAGTAAATTCAGTTTCCTATCTTACTCATATCTTCTCAAACTAGTGGCAACATATCCCAGAGAGACTGTTTCAATGATTCTCTAGAGATTTACAGTTTATACTATGTACATGACTAAAATTGACAAATTGCTTATTGTGATCTTTTCACATTGTTTAAATGTCTACAATATTTGTTTACAGGTGATATTACACTCTCAAGTGAAGGCCACGTTGACCATATATGATGCTTGGCTTGAACTTCAAGATGGATTTGTCCATACTGGACAAGGTGATGGAAGACCAACTTCAAGCTTTTTTCCACTTGTGATTCCTCCAACCTCTCCAACCTGCTTTTCTAAAGCAGGAATCTTGTTCAGCATTGGCCTTGGAAAGATGACTGAAGGTATGGATTTTTTTTTTCTGTTAACTTTAATGTTATATGTTAAGCTATATAAAAGTCAAATACATCTCTTGGATCACGAAAGAACTTGTTTTTCCATTAATTATTTTATCAATTTGTTCTTGTGATTACTGGTTCTGAGCTGTATGTGTTCATTTGGTGAACACATAACCTCTTATCAAGGGATCACTTTTTCTGATAGCCTTTGGACTTGAAGCCTTAAGCAATTTGGTAACTATCAAATTGCAATATCTGATTTCTTAGTCCACCAAATTTGGTGCCATGTGCTTATGAACCAGGTGTTTGAATAGTGCTCCTTGCTCTAACTAATTTATCTTGAAAGAGGAATTGCAGAACATTTTGGGAATTGAAAGCACCCTGTGACATGCCAAAGATTTCTTTCAATTATGTATCATGTTTGCTTATGCTTGTTTTCATAGATTTTATTAATTCTTTTATTTGTTTTGTAGATGTATGAAAGAAAAATAGTTATCTTGTTTTATTTTGGTAACCAACTGGAATATTTAGTGATATCAAGGATCTGTTTATTCCACAGAAACTGACTTTTCTTTCTGGAAAATGTTCTATTGTCTGACATTTGGTTGCAATTATTGGAAAATATTTTCTGGTGTTTGGTGCACATTAGTAAGTCTCAACTTTCGTACACTTTATTTGAACATAAATGTAAGTAGTCAGAAAGCTGCAAATAGGACAATTTCACTAAGCCTTTTCAGCCAATCACAAACCTATTTCAGTTGATAAGAATGACTTGTTTTTCTTTTTTGGGAAGGAAAATACTTTGAAGCAGACCAAAACATCAAAAACTGCAGAAAGCATATTTTGAAAAAATAAATTTTATGAAAAATGGAACCATAGGGTGCATTGAGAAAAAAAAAAAAAAGCAATTTTCTGCACAAGACTTTTTTAATGCCTGGGTCCCTGAGGACTCCAGTCTTTCCACATGGATTTAATATACTCAAATAAAAGAGAAATGTTACTAGATAGAGTAAATTGCATTGCTTATTGTTCCCTTTGCCTCTGTTGGCAATGACTGATCATTGCAAATGCTAGCTGGCAATACCAATTAGTGTTCATTTACATGGTTTTCCTGTGGAGTTCCTATCTTTTTGCAAGTTCTGGAACTGTGGAATTTAGTTGTAGAAGTATAGAAACAAAGGCTTTTTTAGAGTTTAATGAAAAGATCAAGAAAACAATTTCCATCGACCAATTTCTTCTGGTCTTTCAGACACCAGAAAATGCAGAAAATGTTGTCCTATCAGGAAAATATTAAACAAAAGAGTTCAAATTTAAGTTCTTCCTTTCCATTTTTGTTTCCCTTTGCCCTATGTCTGTGCATGTTGCTAGCTAATGGTTGTAACCACTTTTGGCACCTTTTCTGGAAATCCTCTTTCATAAAAAACCCTTTGGTTTTACAGATATAGAGACACGGCAATCAGAGAGCATATTAAATATCAGATATGGAATTTCAGGGAAGAGAACAGTTGGAGCACATTTTCCTATGGCTGTAGAATCAATTGGACCTGAGGCTACCATGGAGGATTTGATCTTTAAGAGTGCTCTTGTACTGCAAAGGCCTGTGCTTGACCCATGCCTAGCTGTTGGTTTTCTTTCTCTTCCATCAGCTAGCCTAAGAGTTGGGCAACTAGTTACCATGAAGTGGAGAATTGAGAGGCTGAAGGGTTTAAGTGATGATGAAATTTCCAAACACACTGTAAGTATTTAAGAACAATTACAAGTTTCAGCACACTCCTGGAGTTTTGAAGTATCCCCTTGTACCATAATTTTCCCATTTTTCTTTTCTTTTTGAATCTTTCTAACATGCAATGACAATGGTAGGGGTGTTCATGGCTTCCGAAATGGCCGAACCGAACCGAACCTATTCGGTTCGGTTCGGTTTATATTTTTAAAAATTTTCGAATTTTTTGAACCGAACCGAACCAAAATTTGGTTTGGTTCGGTTTTATATAAATAAAATATAAACTAACCGAAATAACCGATTATTTATTTATTATTTATTATTTATTATTTATTTTTATATTTCTAAATATTTTTTAAAAATATATACAAATTTAATATAAATATATAAATAGGTTGGTTCGGTCGGTTTATGTTTAATGTTAGTTTTATATAAACAAGTTGAAAAACATATGAAACAAGTTGAAAAAAAGGCATTTTGGCCTAATTTATAAATTTGAATAGTTAA
>CATIWO010102657.1:0-10874 GCA_949673435.1 Macaranga tanarius | reverse complement strand
CAAGTTGAAAAAATATGAAACAAGTTGAAAAAAATGGATTTTGGCATAATTTATAAATTTGAATAGTTAAAACCCATAAAACCGAACCGACCAAAAACCGAACCGAAAATTTCGGTTCGAAATAGGTTCGGTTCTACAGTGTAATTCGGTCGGTTCGGTTCTATATTCTTAAAATTCGGTTATTTCGGTTCGGTCAGAAAAACAGCCCAAAACCGACCGAACCGACCGATGAACACCCCTACATATAATCATACATCACATTATACAAGCAAGAGAAACAACTCATCAAGCATAAGTATAATAATTTTTTTTTTCTAAAGAAGAATGCGCAGAGCACTGGCGGTCACCGGCCACTAGTGCTCGCCAGCGTCTGGTTGCAGGTAGGGAGACTGGCGGTCGCCGGCCACTGGTGCTCGCCAGCATCTAGTGGCAGGCAGGGAGACTGGTGGTCGCCAGCCACTGGCACTCACCAGTGTCTGGAACTAGCCAAGGTCTGGCGATCTCCAGTCAACTGGCACTCGCCAGTGACTAGAGGCAGCCCCTCCCTTGCTTCACCCCTGAATTATCCAAAACTTAAACCTATTTGTAATGCATAAACACAACATGCTTTTTGGACAAATATTATTTACATATATTGCATAATCCACTCATCCAAATAACATACATAAGTTAACAACTCCACAATCCATACACATGTACATCACAATCCATAGTATATTCTCAACACAACTATTATATATAGTCCAAATGTTTATAGCACCAACACAAAATACGAATGATGCATGACGATGAGGATGGTAGATGGTTTCACCAAGCACACCTCGAGCCCTCCGAAAGTCACTAACTATGCAATCTTCAAGCTCTTTCTAACTACTTCCTGAAAAAATAGTTGCAAAGGGGTGAGCTTGCGACTCAATAAGTAACTATTAATATAACTATACATATATCACTTCTCAAGAACTATCTCCTCTATCCTTGTGAATGCCTACACATAACTACACATCAATACATGTAGCAAACATGACACTTTCACCCAACTCACTAGATGCAACTTAATATTTAAGGTTCAATATATCTAAATAATTCACACACAGATTCAAAAATTATGAAACTTTGACTAAAGTAAGATTTGTGAGTCTACTATCAATTTCAATTGGAATTACTCAAATCAGATATATATGGAATTTATTATGGATTTTTGATTAAAATCGGGCAAAACAGAGCTGACAGCATGAACAAGAAAATGTCGGGCCCTGCCAGACAACCTTAATATTAGATTCAGCTTAAGCTCAAAACATAAAAGTTGTAGAGGACTCTCTGAAATTTTCAAACATCCAACCTTACTCAATTAGAGCTCTACAACTCAAGTTATGGTTAAAACACTAAAACTGGTGCAAATGGAAAATAGAACACGAATTTACATTAAACAAAACCTAATTCAATTAACCAATAAATAAATACATAGCTTACCAAAATGATGCTCCAATAGCTTCTAGACCTTCTAAAGCTCCCTAAAATATTGCTAGATGAGTAGAAAAAAACACATACATACACATATACACATACAATAACACCCACCAATCACAATTCACCAAATGCCCCTAAGGTGTCTCCCTTAATAAATGCTAATTTATCACTTAATAAAATAATACCAATAATTTTAATAATTAACAACAAATATCACCACAATAAATCTTCACCCCCTTAATGAACTAGGATTATTACCTAATAATCCACAACTTTCTATTGTGATAAATTAGTCCAAACTTACCTTACCAATAGGTCCTTCTCCACCAACATGCATATACCCCACTTACATATAATCTATAATTGGACTCTATATGTTATGAAAATATAATACATGAACAATGCATCTAAGATACAAGTGTTACAATTCTCCCCTCCTTAATAAAAATTTCATCCTTGAAATTTATTACTCACCAGTTTTTGGAAATAAATATGGATACTTCTGTCTTATCTGTTCCTTCACTTCCTATGTTGCTTCTCTAGGAGAATGATAACTCCATTTGACCTTCACTATGGGTATTTCCTTGTTCCTCAACTGCCTCACCTTCCGATCCAAAATTTCCATTAGTTCTTCTACATAGGTTAACATCTCGGAAACTTCTATCTTCGGCTCTTGTACGATGTGACTTGGATCTGATCAGTACCGCCGTAACATTGACACATGAAATACATTATGAATAGAAGATAATTCCTCCGATAGTGCCAATCTATATGCTAGTGGTCCGATTCTTTCTATAATCTCATAGGGTCCAATATATCTCGGGCTTAATTTTTCTTGTCTACCAAATCTCAAAACCCTTTTCCATGGCGACACCTTTAAGAAGACTTTCTCTCCCACTTAATATTCCATTTTCCTTCGATGTTGGTCTACATAATTCTTTTGTCGATCTTGCGCCGCTTTGAGACATTTCTTCACTACTTATATTTTATCAACCGTTTCTTGAATCAATTTAGGCCCTTCTAGTTGTCTCAATCCCTTTACATCCCAACACACTGGACTTCAATATTTTCTTCTATATAATGCTTCATAGGGAGCCATTCCAATACTGGAGTGATAACCATTGTTATATGCAAATTCTATCAATGGTAAGTGATCATCCCAGTTTCCTTTAAACTCAAGTACATAAGCTCTCATCATGTCTTCTAATGTCTAAATTGTTCTCTTTGATTACCCATCTGTTTAAGGATGAAAAGCCGTACTAAAATATAATTTTATTCCCAAAGCTTATTACAAACTTCCCCAAAAATGCAAAGTGAATCTGAGATCTCTATCGGACACAATTGATAAAGGAATTCCGTGCAATCTCACAATTTCTGAAACATACAAAGGAGCTAATTTATCTAGAGGATCACTTGTTTGAATCGGTAAGAAATGAGCCGATTTGGTTAGTCTGTCTACTATTACCCATACAACATCATATTTCCTAAAAGTTTAAGGCAACCCCACAACAAAATCTATTGTAATCTTTTCCCACTTTCATTCGGGAATCTTCAAAGGTTGTAATTTACCTGCAGGTACTTGATGTTTAGCTTTTACTTGTTGACAAGTCAAACATCTTACAACAAACTCTACTATATCTTTTCTCATTGTTGGCCACCAATAGAAAGGCTTTAAGTCCCGGTACATTTTAGTACTATCCGAATGCATTACATAAGGAGCAGAATGAGCTTCATTCATAATTTTTCTCCTTAACTCTCCAGAATCCAGTACGCATATATGACCTTCTATTATTAACACACCATCCTTCATGACTGCAAATTGAGAATTAGTTTCAGCTTCAACTTTTTCCTTCATCTTCTTCAAATATGAATCTTCTATTTAAGCACTTTGAATTTGATCTCTCAATGATGGTCTAACTTGTAAGGTAGCCAATATATGATCTTTCCTAACTTCAAGTATAGCATTCATCGCCCGTAAAGCCACGAAGTTACCCACATCATAAGAAATTATTCCAGCAGAGCATTCTACTATTTTTCAGCTCAATGCGTCCGCTACCACGTTTGCCTTTCCCGGGTAATACTCAATGGTACAATCATAATCTTTCAACAGTTCTATCCATCTTCGTTGCCTCAAGTTCAGTTCTTTCTAAGTAGGGATATACTTCAAAATTTCATGATCCGTAAAGATAGAGAATGTCTCCCCATACAGAAAATGCCTCCAAGTCTTTAGTGCATGCACAATGGCGGCCAATTCTAGATCATATGTCAAATAGTTCATCTTATGTGGTCGCAATTATCTAGATGCATAAGCTATCACCCTTCCAGTTTACATAAGTACACATCACAATCCATGCCTTGAAGTATCAGTATACACTATGTAATCACCATTTCTGGTTGGTAATGCAAGTACAAGGGTAGTAGTGAGAGCTTCCTTCAATTTCTCAAAACTACGTTGGCATTTCTCATTCCATTGAAAAGAAATATTCTTTTTCAATTGAACAGTTAAAGGTCTAGCAACTGTGAAGAAATCTTTCACAAATCTTCTATAATATCTAGCTAATCCCAAGAAACTCTGAATTTATGTCACATTTTTAAGTGATTCCCACTCTAGGATAGCTTTAATCTTTGACGGATCTAGCTTTACTCCTTCCTTAGACATAATATGCCCAAGAAATGCAATTTCTTCCATCCAAAAATCACATTTACTGAATTTAGCATACAAGTGCTTTTCTTGTAAAATCTGTAAAGTTATTCGAAGATGCTTTTCATATTCTTCCCAACTTGAAGAGTAAAAGAGTATGTCATCAATAAAAATAATAACAAACTGATCTAAATACGACTGAAAAGTTTTATTCATTAATGACATAAAAGTTACTGGTGCATTGGTTAATCCAAAAGGCATCACAAGAAATTTAAAATGTCCATATCTAGTTCTGAATGCAGTCTTGGGAATAGAAGGTTCTGCTACCCGAAGTTGCCAATAGCCGAATCTCAGATCAATCTTCAAAAATATGAAAGTATATTTGAGTTGGTCGAGCAAATCATCAATTCTAGGCAAAGGACATTTATTCTTCACTGTGATTCTATTCAATTGCCTATAGTTAATACACAATCTCATGCTTCCATCTTTCTTCTTTACAAATAATACCGGTGCTCCCCACGGTGAGATGCTTAGCCTAACAAACCTTTTTTCTAACAGTTCCTCTAATTACCTCTTTAATTCTTTCAACTCTAATAGTGCCATCCAATATGGTGCGATTGATATTGGCGCTACTCCTGGTACGATCTCAATTTTAAAATCCACTTCTCGATGTGGTGGCAATCTTGGTAACTCATTTAAAAATACATTTGAAAACTCTCTAACAATGTGTACGTCCATCACTCCCGGACTAACCTTTAACGTATCAATAATATTGGCCAAATATACTTCACATCTATCTCTAATCAGTTGGAAAGCTATTGTGGCAGAAATTCAATAAGAAGGTATGGTTTTTCTCTCACCCACTAAAATTATCTTTTCTTGCCCTAAAATATCAATAGTTACTTCTTTTGTATAACAGTTTATAATAGCATAATGCTTGGATAGCCAATCCATTCCTAAAATAATATGGAACTCTTCTAAATTGATCACACTAAATTAGCATGCAAAGTTCTACCTTCTACTTCTATAAGACAGGCTCTAACTACTATATTAACAATCACTGTACCCCCAGCAGGCATAGATACACACATATTATATCCTAATAATTCGATAGTGCCATGAATTTTTAATGCGAACTCATAGAATATAAAGGAACATGTAGAGTCAGGATCTATTAAAATAAATGTAGCATGACCAAGGATGGTAAATGTACCCGTGACTACGTCCGGTGCAACTGTAGCTTCTTGTCTCGTAATGGCATACACCCTAGCTTAACTCTGAGCTTGCCCAATTGATCCTATTGGTGTGGAAGTACCAACTTCACTCCCTTTCCTATGACCTCTTTCTCGACTAACCTGAGGATTATTCTCTTCCATACTACTTTGCCCCATTACTTGGGGTCCCTCAATATTTTTTCTTGCTGGACAATCTCTGATGATGTGCCCGGGTCGGCTACAATAATAACACATAACTACTCGAGATCCCTAACATTCTCCAGAATGGAATCTTCCATATTTATTACATGTTGAGGTGAATACGCTGCCCATCGATCTACTTCTTCTTTCATCTCTTCAATTAACAGGTCTTCTAATTCTTCTACTGGAAACACTCTCTATTGTTTGATTGGATCGACTAAATCCTCATCCTCGGAAACTGCTTTGTTGGAAACCAGGACCTCTAAAGGATAATCCTCCCTCGGTTTTAATTGAAGGGATAAACATACCGGTAGGCCTCTTCTTTTTGGCTTCTAATACATTCCTCTCCAGAATGATTTCCTCAGCTCGGATTGCCATCTCTAATAGATCTCTATATATAGGTGGCTTCACCATTATCTTCCCTCAAATCTCAAGATTCAACCCCCTCTCAAATTTATTCCTCTTGAGTTCATCAGTAGCTACCTCTTCAGGTGCATATTTAGATAACCGTACAAATTGAACTTTATAATTGGTTACGGTTAATTCTTTTTGCTTCAAGTTAAGGTACTCAAGCTTTTTCTTATTCTTGTACATAATTGGCATATATTTATCAGTGAATGCTTGTAAGAAATTTGCCCAGATTATCATCATTGACACATTCCTGCTTCCTGGCACCGTATCCCACCAGTCCAAGGCATCTTATTCAAATAATGACACCGCATAACTTACCCTCTTTTTAGTGGTGCACTTAAATCAATCTAGCACTCTCTTAGTACTTTTTAACCATTCTTCAGCTACCATAGGGTCAGTCGTCCCTGCAAAAGCTTTAGCACCCTATTTTTTGATCTTCTCATAATTCTCATCAAGAGTGCCTTCATTTAGTTTTTGTGCCATCTCTCGTATAGCTTGCACAAACTCTTGCATAAATGGTGGGTAAAAAGCTTGTGGAGGAGGTGGTTGAGATTATGATTGTGATTGTTCATGTTCACCTAATGTATGCATAGGCACTTGCCTATGTACTGACTCAAATGACTCTTCCGGGCCAATAAGAGGTGCTTGGTATTCTCCCATCCTGTGATATGCAACGCACATCAACTAATGTCATTTCTTACTTATACATGATATGCCATAAATGCAATATATTTTCGTGTCCCAAGAGAATTTAATCCCTGCTCTGATACCACTAAATGTGAGACCCGCAATACATGGTCTTAAACCAAACCATCCTCATGCCCTAAATAATTAATTTAATTAAATGAAAAGAATATATATACATGCCATGCATACATTTCATTATTCATACATATAAACATACATCACATTATATAAGCTAGAGAAACAATTGATCAAGCATAAGTATAATAATTGTTTTTTAAAAGAAGAATGCACAGAGCACTGGCGATCGCAAGCCACTGGCGCTCGCCAACGTCTGGTGGCAGGCAGGAAGACTGGTGGTCGCCAGCCACTGGTGCTCGCCAGTGTTTGGAAGCAACCAGGGTCTGGCGATCTCCAATCAACTGGCGCTCGCCAGTGACTGGAGGCAGCCCCTCCTTTGCTTCACTCCTGAATTATCCAAAACTTAAACCTATTTGTAATGCAAAAACACAGTATAATTTTTGGACAAATATTATTTACATATATTGCATAATCCACTCATCCAAATAACATACATAAGTTGACAACTTCACAATCCATACACATGTACATCACAATTCATAGTACATTCTCAACACAAACATTACACATAGTCCAAATGTTTATAGCACCAACACAAAATGCGAATGTTGCATGACAATGAGGATGGAAGATGGTTTCACCAAGCACACCTCGAGCCCTCCGAAAGTCACTAGCTATGCAAGCTTCAAGCTCTTTCTAACTACTTCCTAAAAAAATAGTTGAAAGGGGTGAGCTTGCGAATCAATAAGCAACTATTAATATAACTATACATATATCACTTCTCAAGAACTAATTAAGCCAAACATATAACAAAGATTTGATAGACTAGGTTCAAACATGAGTTATAACTTTTTAATTCTAAACACATATCAAACATTTATAGATACCATATAAAACATGTACAAATCATATACTAGACATATACGCTAAGTATATATGATTCAACTTCTTTTTAAAGATGTTTCTCATATATCCAATTCATACATATCTCTGTTACGTAAAATAAAAATCACATATCACCACATAAAATAAAAACTCATTTCTTCATATCATAATAGTATAGTTTGGTATCCGGTCGGAACCACCTCACAATTGTTTTTCTCACAAGTGGTCACATACTGAGACTATTCGCCCAGCTCAGTCCCAGTTTCCATATTCTCACATATAAATTATTGGGTAGCTATATACCCGGCTCAGCTTGTCCATCTCACAATTTATATTTTTACATGCGACCATTACTGAGACTATCCACTCGGTTCAGTCCCAGATTTTATAATCAGTGGAGGCTATCCGCCCGGCTCAGCCCCACTATCACACAATTTCCTCACAATCATTCAATCAAGCCATATACACATACATAATTCATATTTCAATAGCCATATCTCACTTCATACCATTTTCAAATCACAATTCAACATTCTCACAGTCCATATATTTATTTCATATCACATCACATATCTTGCTCAAATCATTCATAGCAATACATTTCTCACATTCAAAAGAATTAATATATATATATATATATATATATATATATATTAATAATTACTTACACAAAGGTACTTTCAACTCCTTCAAAAGTAAAGCTCTCCTAATGATTGGTATCTCCTCTATCCTTATCAATGCCTATACATAACTTCACATTAATATATGTAGCAAACATGATACTTTCACCCAACTCACTAGATGTAACTTAATATTCAAGGTTCAATGTATCCAAATAATTCACACACAAGTCCAAAAATTATGAAACTTCTACTAAAGTAAGATTTATGAGTCTACTATCAAATGGAATTGGAATTACTCAAATCAGACATGTATGGAATTTATTATGTATTTTTGATTAAAATCGGGCAAAACAAAGCTGACAGCATGAACAAGAAAATGTCGGGCCCTGCCAGACAACCTTAACAGTAAATTCAGCTCAAGCTCAAAATATAAAAATTGTAGAGGACTCTTTGAATTTTTCAGAGCATCCAACTTTGCTCAATCAGAGCTCTAAAACTCAAGTTATGATCAAAATACTAGGACTGATACAAATGGAAAATAGTACACGAATTTACATCAAACAAAACCTAATTCAATTAATCAATAAATAAATATATAGCTTACCAAAATGATGCTCCAATAGCTTCTAGACCTTCTAAAGCTCCCCAAAATATTGCTAGATGAGTAGAGAAAAATCAAATATCCCAAAGCTAATCAAGAATTCCCTCTTCTTCTTCTTACACCTAAATTCTTTACACATACATACACATATACACACACAATAACACCTACCAATCACAATTCACCAAATGCCCCTGAAGGTGTCTCCCTTAATAAATGCTAATTTATTACTTAATAAAATACTACCAATAATCTTAATAATTAACTACAGATATCACCACAATAACTCTTCACCCCCTTAATGAACTAGAATTATTATCTAATAATCCACAACTTCCTATTATGATAAATTAGTCCAAACTTACCTTACAAATAGGTCCCTCTCTACTAACATGCACATACCCCACTTATACATAATCTATATTTGGACTCTATATGTTATGAAAATATAATACATGAACAGTGCATCTAAGATACGGGGTGTTACAATATTAGTATATATCAATATATTTTAATAACATATGATAATTATGTTAGTATAAATGTTCTCTAGGGCCATTATTATATGTAAATATTGTATATTTATCCCTATAGTAATAAAATATTCATTTAAATCTAGTGTTAAGTTTATTTGAATATTTACCCTTGGTATTATGTTGAATGAGTTTATTATTAAGAGTTGATAATATGAGTGACAAACTCATTTAGTACATATACTATAAATGTTCATAGTCATTAGATTAATATATGGGTAGTATTAATCCTTAGATTATCACATCTGTTTATTTTCTTTGATCGTTATGTGATATCGATAGTGGGAGGTAGTGAGACTCATGCTACTTGATATGAGATATCAGAATAGACACGTGGATACTCATATAATGGGTGGATCGAACATGTGCGTAAGATTTATAATTGCACGAAAATTCACTTTTGTCAACAATCACAATTTTTGACATAACGGTACATATGGTCCTTTGACCTGAGGTGACACGATCATCCATATATGGTTGGTTAGAGTTCGTTACCACTTACATACTTGTACTAACCACGTATGGGTATATAGCGTATGGTGGCTCTAGTTATTTATATGTAGGGATAAGTGATCGGCCAAGATAGAATTCATTACCCGGAGTGAACTGGGATAAGATCCTTTGCTATCTAAATTATTCTTAATGAATAAGTACCTGACCAGGTCAAACTCAACTTACCCGAAAAGAGTTTCGGTGCTAGAAAGAGTTTCTAGTAGAAGTCATGTTTTATCGAGAATTAAACTTAAGATGAGGACATATGATTGAGGCAATTAGAGTTTGACTAAACCGTCACTGTAGCTGATATCGGGATCTTGTAATGAATGGACATTTAGTACACAGTAATTGTGTTCTATGGTTCTTGTGGATCTACACATATAGCATTTATTTCTATTTAGGTAGTCGTGACATCTATGTTAGGGGTCACTCCGACTTATGGGAACTAAATATGATTAATTAGGATTTTCACATTTAGGATGGAAAGGTATTTCTATAATATTAAGTGTTAATATTATTTCTCATTGTCATTTAGACTTGAACCTAGTAAGTCACACACATAAGAGTTGCACTTGTGAAGATTAATATTAATTTGATTGATAATTAAAGAGTTTAATTAATTAATTAAATTAATTAATTGAATTGAATTTGCACGTATGCGGGGATCTAGCATATCCCAAAATTTTAATTCAAAGATTGGGACTTAATTGTAATTAAATAAATATTAATTTGGACTTGATTTAATATGTGATATTAAGTTCAAGGACTAGACTAATATTTTCCTCCAAATGCATTAATATATGGGCCATGAAATGGACCATATATATATATTGATAAAGATGGCCCATGAGATGGACCATATATATATTGATAAAGATGGGTCATGAGATGGACCATGTATATATATAAAAAAATGGACTTGAAATGGACTTAGGATGGGGTTTTATTTAAAGAGTTTAAATAAGCCCATAAGTTGTCTAGTTTAGTATGGAGTGGGCCTTCTTCAAGTATAGAGAAGTCTATATGCCCATAACCTTA
>CATIWO010102590.1:0-20390 GCA_949673435.1 Macaranga tanarius | reverse complement strand
TATATATATATATATATATATATAGTTAATTAATGGTGAACTTTTTAACCATTGACAACAGGACTGCGCGCAATTGGTTTTAATATAGTTGCTTCTCTTATTATTGCTCTTGCTATCAATGCGGCCTTGAGTTATGCTACTCTTCCTGTAAGTAATAAACTCAACTTTGTTTCTGTAAGTAGTACATTATGGCATATGATTCGAGTAAGAGCTCAACTTCCACAGTGAAGATCATAGAACATCTTTATACAGGGCTGGATTCCTTCTCCTTTTCTCCCCATATACATTCTCAACATACACAGAGCTAAACATGGCAGTGATTCAGGAGTATACGACAATGAAGGACGGTAAGAGTCACCAAAACATAAAATGTTATTGTTAATGTCATTTTTCTTGATTCTTTATGCCTCTATTGATATGCTTAATTGTCAAGCATCTATATAATGTATACGTGCAGATACATGCCTGTGCATCTTGAAAACATCTTCAGCAAGTATTCTAATACTGTGGCGGACAAGTTGACAATCGGAGAGATCTGGGACCTGACAGAGGGACAGAGACTCTATTTCGACTTCTTCGGATGGTTTGTTTCTTTCGAAGCTAAAATGAAATTTCCATTATTTTGTTTTCAAACATTTTTAATCTTGAAGCTAAATATTGGACTACATGCACAGGGTTGCAGCCAAGGCCGAGTGGGGGCTCCTCTATATTCTTGCAAGAGATGAAGATGGTTTCTTGTCTAAAGAAGCTGTTCGGCGGTGCTTCGATGGGAGCTTGTTCGAGTATTGCGCAGAAATGAACTTTGCCAGTGAGGGTAAAATGAGTTGAAAAGCCATTAGCAGATAATATAGAGTGGCACCCAGTCTTTTATATATGTTAAGCAATGATTCTAAGATAATAATAAATTGAGAGATGAGTTACATCTCATTTCAGCATAAACATCATATGGTTGTGTAGTTATTATTGAATGTTTTAACTTGTGCAAGTTTGTGATGTTTTCTTTGTTTTATCTTTATATAATATATGTTATTAATGTGTTCATTTCTTTTTCTTTTTTTTTTTTTATCAAAGTCTAGCCCTAATGGGCTCCTGGGTGGCCTATCAAGGAGGGGACTTACATTTATTTCTATATCAATAGAAGTACCTATATATCATCCTCGGGAACATTTAGGATTTGAAAAATAACTTTTGTCATTTATCACCCACAAGTTTTTGGATGTGTAATTTTTAATTAATAATTAATCTATGTTTTGAGTGCTTTATATTTTATAGTCTAATGTAATTAACCCACAGTGAATTAATTAATACTAATAAATATATATTCTGTTATAGACACAATAGCAATAGTAAAAGGGCACTGATGCTGTTCTTTTAACATGGAATAAGATGACAGCAAGTGTTAACGGCTGAAAATAATTTTGTTTAATATGTTTGTCTTGGCCCTAGGGTCTAATTTAGTGATTCCACACTATAAAATATTAAATTTGTCTACCTTCAATGGATTTTAGCAGGCCGACCTAGTAATGAAAAAAAAAAAGTGTGTTTTTGGTTTGGACTCACTGGTGAAATGTCATGTTGATTAAACGATTTCTTTTGTTTGATTCCTACTTTTTTTTTTTGGGTTCAAAATTAAGGTCCGTGAAAAAATAATTTTTTTTTATATTTAGCTATAGTTAAAAATATTTTTGATATTTAGTTTGTAATAAATTTTTTCCTAAATTATACAATATTACATAGAAATGGTAATATTATTTTTTATTTTTTTTTTCTCTTTCTTTATATTTGATAAGTATTCAAGTTTTGAAAAATAACTTTTGGTTCTTAAAATAAGAAGTTATTTTTCTATATTTTTAAATTATTTTTCTTTGACTAATAATTTATTTTAACTTATTTTTCTATATTTTTAAGTTATTTTTCTTTAACTAATAATTTATTTTAACTTATTTTTTTTTAACATATTTTATTTTAATAATTAAACATTAGAAATAAAAATATTTTCCACAAAAACGGAGCCTAATAAACCTAGAAAATTCAAACCAAATTTGGTTCCATTCAATTTTTATTTTTTAATTTTTAGACGGAACTGACCAATTGAAAAACGGAATATTATTAATATTATAAATAAATATACTGAAGATGTATTAGTTATATGATTTGTATTAGTTACATGATTCTAGCAATATGGCGAGTCTTGGGTATTTCTCTTGTGAGGTTGTGAGGTTGAATCGTAGGAGCCAAAGTTAGGACTCAATCTCAAGATCTCAAAGAGGATAAGATAAGCGCAGCAACCACAAACTTATTTGTTATTTTTTTTATTTTTTTGTTTTTTTAATCGGTTTTTTGAAAACTGAACCAACCATTTATTTAAATTTTCAGCGTTTGTTGGGTTTATAATTCTTAAAAAGTTTCGGTTCAAAAATCAAACCGAACTTTTGATTATACACCCCCCCTAAAACCTAAATGTCCAATCCAAAAGAAATTAATCTAAATGTCAATGGTCGGCTAAGTTTACTCTGTGCTTTAATTGTGGTTTTTGGTACCTAAAAATCATTTAAAATATATAAACTGTACAGAAAAATATACTTTTCAACAAGTTATTAAAATAATAATAATAATAAATTAATCAAGATGTGAAAGAAAGATGCGTTTAAAATATAGTTTTCACATTGATTTCTTAATGAATTATTATATTCTAAATAGTTTCTGAATTATTTTACATTAAAAAAATGTATTAAAAAAATGTATACTTTTTTGGCCGATAGTTTCGAGGCATTAAAAAAATGTGTTTCATAAAAAAAAAGAATTTTACATAACATTTAAAATTGAAAATACCATTAAAAATTTATGTGACAAATAAAATTAGGTCATCTTGGATTGAATTGCTTGTGATGCTGAAAACCTTACTGCACACAATTGGCCAAAAAGAAGCTGGTTATCATTTATGGACAGTAGACATCATTTTAATTTTCGAAGTCTCTTACAAACAAATATATCCCCATCAAGCAAATAAATAAATAATTGCTAAAATAGTATCAATTATAACTTAGATTGGTCCAGGGAACTTGCTGTATTTTTTTAAAAAAATATATAATATTAGCAAAAGGCTAAGAACGTTCTAGTCTAGGAAGCATCCAAGATTAAAGGTGGCCATAGATCATCCATTAATTTCCTTTTACCAAGAACTGAAAATTGAGTAATATAACTTATTTGGTATTTTCATTAAATTAAAATAATATTTGACTAAAATATTTTAATTTTATTACTTTTATAATTCAAAGTAAATCATTCTATTATTAGATAAATTTTATGTTCTATTTTATTTTATTTTTATTATGAAGACTAAAAAAAATTAATGAGCGTGCATAAAATTTGAATCTCTTATGCCATGTTTTGGTGTTGATAATTGAAGTTCATATATAAACTTAATTCACTTATTTTTTAATACTATATATTTATTTGTAAAATAAATTATTTTTTTCTATTTATTATTCTGATATTTTAATTATTTTAAAAATTAAACTGAATGTTATTTATTTATACATAAGGACCATGATTAATATGAGAATTGAACTTATTTATTTATTTATCAACAAATATTTATAATATTTGACATGCAGTCTTTTCCAGGGCTGGTGTTGACTAGCATTTAAGTTAATTTGAGGTTTATCTGTAAATAATTTAAACAAAAATAAACCTCACTCACCAGTCACCACAGTCCAAAATAAAAGTCGTAAGCAATGACAAAATCAACAACCTTGTGGGCTATCGACACGCACTCAACCCTCCACTTGAGAGGATGCCACGTGTTCCGGCTGCTTGTCACGCAAGTAAAAAAACCACCTTATCACCCACGTGTAATCTACAAATCACTTTTCATCCTCTATAAATTCATGCCTCAACTCTTCGTTCTAAGTTTCAAGCTCTTTCACAGCATCAATTAACCTAAGCAAAAACAGAAATTAACAGTAAAAAATGGCAGCAGCAGCGTTGGAGTTACCGCCAGGATTCCGGTTCCATCCGACGGACGAGGAGCTTGTGATGCATTACCTCTGCCGGAGATGCGCCTCGCAGCCGATCGCCGTCCCTATAATCGCTGAAATCAATCTCTATAAGTACGACCCCTGGGACTTGCCTGGTATGCTGCTTCACTTTTTTTACCTCTCTGTAATTTGAGTTTAGTTTTTTAACTGTGACTAATTACTGTGTCTTCTTCAGGTATGGCTTTGTACGGTGAGAAGGAGTGGTACTTTTTTACACCTAGAGATAGGAAGTATCCAAATGGATCCAGGCCGAACAGAGCGGCCGGAAGCGGTTACTGGAAAGCAACCGGCGCTGATAAGCCAATAGGAAAGCCGAAACCTGTGGGAATCAAGAAAGCTTTGGTGTTTTACACAGGGAAAGCTCCTAAAGGAGAGAAAACGAATTGGATTATGCATGAGTATCGATTAGCTGATGTTGATCGATCTGCTCGCAAAAATAACAGTTTAAAGGTAAAAAATATAGAGAAACTTTTACCATTGATTGGTTAAATGATTTATTCATTTGATTTTGATATTGATTTGATTTGATTTGATTTGATTTCAGCTTGATGATTGGGTGTTGTGCCGGATATACAACAAGAAAGGCACAATTGAGAGGAAGCATCAGCAGCAGCAAGGGGAAACGAGTGATAGGAAATTGTTGAACTACTCATCATCGTCAGCAGCTTCAGATATAATTGAAGATAAGAAGCCGGAAGTTAAGGCGGAGGCTTTGGCGACTGGAACAACAACTACTGTCAATGGTGGTGACTATGTTTATTTTGAGAATTCTGATTCAGTACCGAAATTACACACGGACTCCAGTTGCTCGGAGGAGCACGTGGTGTCGCCGGAGATCACGTGCGAGGTGCAAAGCGAGCCGAAATGGAAAGATTGGGATAATAATAACAATAACAACAATAATTTAAATGCCTTTGATTTTCCTTACAATTACATGGACACGAGCATGGACGGTGGCAGTGTTTTTGCATCGCAGTTTCAAGGGAATAATCAGATGTGGTCTGTTCAGGATATGTTCATGCACCTGCAGAAGCCCTTTTAATGAGAATATGGGAAGAAGTAGTGTTAGCAAAGAAAAAAAAGAAAAAAAAACTCAAAAATGTTTGATTTTTTATTAGGGCTAATCACAGGGCAGCACGAGACGGGGAAGTCTATGAGTGTGCCTGTGCCAGCGTATATGATCATCATTTTGTTTTAAAGGATTACTACTGATCCTAATGTTAGGCTATGGATTTTGTGCATGTATATATATACATGGTGGTGGCAGGGGAGTAGTGGGGAGGTCAATATTATTATGTGTTATTGTTGTACTTTGTGATTTGTCTACTTGTTTCTCCAAGAGCTTTTTGAAAGCACAGTTCTTACTAGAAATTGGAAAAAAAAAATGTTGTTCAAGAAATGTTGAAGCTGCTGATATTAAAAAAAAAGGTCTCATTTTTTCTCCAGTAGCATATTTTCTGTTCATCAATATTAGACAAGAAGAGGCACAATTTTGTGTCTGATTTTAAAAATTATACTTATATTGCCAAATTGATTGGAAGCGAAGCTTCCCGAAGTCAGAAGAACATAAATTTGAGGGCTGGGAAAAGGAACTACAATTTGGTTGAAAATATAGGAAAACGAGACTTTTCCAGCAGAGCCTGAGAAATAAATAGACAGCGCAAGGCCAACAGATGATGGCTTGCTAATTTCTGCAGAGTCTAATTATTATTATTATTATTCTTTGTTTTTGAAACGTTGCAGAGTCTAATTAGAGGCACATTCCCAAGGGAGGTTCTGGATACTATGCAGCGCAGTCTTCAGATTTAAAGTGTTCAAATCAAAAGTTGGTGCAAGAATTTATGAACATAAAGGCCTCGTATTATATCAAGAGGTCACAAAATCACGGTTGATGATATGTAAACAATTTTATAATTATCAATTTGCAAATAAACATAAAATTTATAAATGGCACTTCCAAGTAAGCTGATCTTTTATTGTTACATATTGATATCGGAAAATGAACTAGAATGCGAAATTGTCAATAGATGCTACATGATTAAACATCTTCTAAATATGGCTCAGTTGCTCAGGTTTATTACAAATCTGAGATTCAAAACTTTCAAAATCCATCAAAAGAAGGCAACAAAATTATAAAGGACTAACTGTTTTACCGCATAAATTCAAGGCCAGTAACGGACAAACAGAAAATCCCAAAACAAAAACTGCTTAGGTATCAGAAAAAGAGCAGACTACACCTACACACAATAAGTTAAAAAAGAAAATGTAAAAATGAAACATCGTCCAGCTCTTTAGTAATGAGAAAAAAGTGTAAACTCTTATACTATGGCATTGGCTGCACTTGCAATCCTTGGCCACAGATCAGCACATTCCTTCCCAATTGGACCAGTTATTGCAGATCCTAAAACAGCATAAAGTTTTAGCATCAGGAACACAAAAATATTTTGAAAAGTAATGTGAAATTTGATAATAATCTTGAATGTATGTGCACTCTGTACCTTTCATTTCTCCCT
The DNA here is from genome assembly GCA_949673435.1 of Macaranga tanarius. Classification (NCBI taxonomy): domain Eukaryota; kingdom Viridiplantae; phylum Streptophyta; class Magnoliopsida; order Malpighiales; family Euphorbiaceae; genus Macaranga; species Macaranga tanarius. The sequence goes on along the minus strand of CATIWO010102590.1, from coordinate 13,837 downwards.
TGGGATTCACAATAACACCAGCATTATCTGCAAAGAAAAATGTACCTCTGATTCAGAACCATAGTCAATAAATTACATATAAATGGGCATCAAGTGACTCGCATATATATAGCAAATATTCACATGCTACCAATAAATATTAGTCTCTACATTAGCAAGTTTCTCCTCACCGTGATCAACAAAAAAACACACTAGCAAACTCTTATACAAACATGACTGATAGGATATGTAAACCTGTACATATATATATATGTGTGTGTGTGTGTGCAATTGTGACCATACAATTCTTTACTAACAATAAAAAATTGTTCCACAGAAACATGTAGAGTTCAAATGGAGCAGATATGAGCTCTGAAGGCACTGCACATCTGTAACGAGGAACACAGTCAATTTTCCAGACATGTAACTGTATCAACCACTCTATATTTAGGAAGACACCTGACTAATGTCTGGCGACATTAAATTCTATATCAGATAATTATATAAAAAAATAAAAACACTTTTCACAATTAACAATTCAAAATTAGTTGCAATGCCTTAGTTAACCAGCAAAACCTAAGTGCCAAAACACAAATACATGTAAATTCAAGTAGATAGCTTTAAATAATTAAGAAAAAAAATCAAAGTTATTCCAACCTCGACAGAGATGATAAGGAACTTACCATCTCTGTTTAGGGTAAGGTTGGTAGGTTTAATGTTACTGGGTATGGGAAGTGCGGAGAAACAATAATAATGATAATAAAAAATCCTCAGCATCACATCACCAGCAAATCAACCATACATCCAACCAAAATTTTCTAATAACACACACATCCCACATTAATATAATATATCGAATTGCAAAAAGTGAGATGCTACAACAGAGAAACATCCCACTCGATACAATATTCGACTGAAGTAGTGCACTATAGCTGCTCTCACGAATCATCCCATCTTAGTTCACTATGACTTATAGCACACAAATCAGAACACAACTTAACCAGCAAGCTAAGTAGACCTAATATTACATTAATCAAGATAACACCATAACATTAAAATCAACAAAAAATGCCCTAAAAATCAATACTTTTAAAGCTATCACAAAGCAAAAAAAAAATGAAAATTTGACCTTCGAAGTACATGAAGACGCCGTCCTTTCTACGCCAAGGCTTACGCTGCCTAACAATGACAGCTGGCATAACCTTCTTCCTGAGATCAGGTTTCCCTTTCTTGACCGTAGCCATTACCATATCTCCAACACAAGCTGACGGCAAACGGTTCAACCGGCCTTTGATTCCTTTAACGGAGATGATGTACAGGTTCTTTGCGCCTGTGTTATCGGCGCAGTTAACCGTCGCCGCCACTGGTAAACCCAGCGACATCCTGAACTTGTTTCCTGCTGATCCTCCACGTCCTGTACATTAAAAAAAAAAATAAACAGCAAAATTATCATTTCTAGTTCCATTTTCTCGAGAAAGTGACGGAAAATTGAGAGAACATGAGTAACTAACTAACCTCGCTTCGACATTTTTGACTGCTGAAGAGCGAACGACGGGAACGAACTTAGGGTTTTGGGGATTTTATAGAGACGGCTTTGCCTTAGGGTTTTCTGTTTTTGGGCTTTATTTGGGCCTTTATTTGGGTTTTATTATGCTTATGCTTATGCTTATGCTTAACTCAGAAATAAACTAGTTTTTGAGTATTATAATGTTCGATTCAAATAATTCAACATTATTATAATTAAATAATAATAATTTATAATGTTTCGTGTTGTTATTTCATTTTACTTATAAATAAATTAAAGATAATCATGTATTAATCTCTAGCTCAAATTTAAAATTGAGATAAATTAATAGCATTTTCTTATTTTTTTTTCGGGATTGGGAGGGAAGGGGAGGCAAGGTTCGAACCTTGATCTGTACCTGCCTTGTCACTAAGCTGAAACAAGTAAAAAAAATGGGTAAATTTTGAATATTTGAACCAATGAAGTTTAAATATTTGATTGATCCCATTTTGTAGAGTTTGTAGAGTTAATGCCCAATTGAAACATGGATGCAGGATCATAAGAAATGATGTGAAAAATATAAAATTTGGTAATTCTCAAGGATTAGACAGAACACAAAGTACATAGTAGCTTTGCTGCAAAACATAGAACTAGTACAAACATTAACACCAGCAACAAAGATTCTATTAGGATTAACTTGTTAACAGAACACAATATCATCCTGCCAATGATATATATATCTATGTCAATGATTCCTGTCACGGCAAAGTGAGCTTACACAGAGACAGTTGATTGCCTTCACTGGAATCTTGGGTCACTGAAATCAATACCCTAGTCCTGCAACAGATTCTGAACCCCACTACTTAAGCTAAAACAAAATCTTGAATCTGAAACGGAACCAACTCCATAGAGGAGTAGGGTACTCCCCCAAGTCAGCTCTTCCGTGGCAGCTACTTCCTTTTTTGTGAAAAGAGGGACCTGCATAACAAGAGAGGAGCATAAACAGCAAGTTCACCGAGAAAAAAAAAAAGCACCATGTTAAAAATGTGGAGCAAGAACTGTATCAAAACGATATTCTTCTCGAAAATGTATGGATGCTTACATTACATACATGATTATAGCAATGGTTAGGCTTCTCCACTTCAACTGGGATCTCAATTAAGTTAGCATCAGAGCATCTAGCTTCATTCAGACGTGAGGGTATGAGACTTTTACTGCTTTGTCATGGTAAAAATATTTCAGAAGATACAACCAACAAAATACCCCTATTTGGGAATATATATTTGATAAATCAGACATGAAATTGGTATGTTATGGATAACTAGTTCAAAGTTTTCAATGCATATAGAGCACACCATAATTCAGGAGCCGTATACTGCTCTGACAGAACTATAAATAAGTTGAATAAGCAACTAATATTACACAACATGAGATGGTGTCCAAACAAAGAGCTTCTTCATCCTTCAAGACATTCTTTGAACTTCAAGCAGAAATGTTCCCAACTGACCGAACAGTATCCACTTGATAAAAAAGGACATAACAATAAACTTTGTGTCTTACATAAGAAATGATGAAACGAGAGAATAAGAAGATAATTGGCCTAGTGAAGACTGAGTGAAGCGACTGAAGGAGCATCAGATGCTTTACTCGGAAGCTTTGGTTGCTTGATTGCTCGGAGCCCCAGAGCCGGATCTTTCTTTCTTCATAATATCGCGTATATCATGTATGGTGATCTTGTTAACACAAGAGAAGTCCAAGTCTGAACATTGCAAGCTGAATACTCGTTGGCACTCAAACTTAATAGCTTGCAAAAAGTCCACAACACAACGTTGGCATACCTTCTTATAGGCAGCTCGAGCTTCCATAATCTGAGCAACCTCCTGCTCCAGCTCCTCAACTCTTTTAGTTAATTGAGCAAGCGAGTTTGATAGCTCTTCATTGCCTTTCTTCACTTCTTCTAACTTGGACAATGCTGTAGCACGGTCAGTTTGAGCAGCTTCTATTAAACTTTTAACTTCCCTCAGCTTGTCTTCATGATCAATCTTCATTTCATTGAGTCTTCGTTCTTTCAAGTTGCACTCAGACTTATAGGTATTCCAAACATCATCAAGGTGAAGTATACCTTGAGCAGCCTGCCGAAACAGAGAAAACTAAGTACCGAGTAAAGAAAAGAAAAAAAGAGGAGACAAAACTGAGTTGATACCTCCAGTAAGCTAAAGAAAAGATGGCTTTTCCAATTATCCTGATCATAGAACAGCCATTTGCCCATATCCTTATGCAGCCTTAGGCACTCGGACAGATGATCCCGAACTTAGAGGATTAGAAATAGAAGAATTTTCAACCTCCTTTTCTATCCACTCAACCGGATTAGGACAACCTTCAAGGCAAGGTCTTTTGATTAATATCATTCCATCTCTAGAAGGTTTGTCATGCTCACCTTCCGAGCCTCGAGGTTTTTTTCCTTTCTGTTTTTCAGCCAAAGCTTGATCAGTATCACTTGGAGCCACAGTTACCCCGTAATCCTCAATGCACAAAGGTACTGCTTCCGTTTTCTCGGTGCCAAAAACAGAAAATGCAGCAGTCATGTTCTTGTTTGCAACCTGATACAATAAACATTAGATTTTAGGCTTCAGTCTGTGGCATTTGTGTGCACACAACAAGTACACAGGATAAAATAAGTGAATCAACATAATCATAGCTGTGGTATTAATGCATGATTTGAGTCTAATTGAAGAATGAACACTATGAAAATAAATAATTTATTAATTACAAAATTTTAATGAACAAACTCCATACAAAATACAACAGAAAGCAACGAGGTGCACCTCAGATTCGTCAGGTTCCTCCAGAATAGCCATAACCAGAACAGCGTAGCCATCATCTTTGATAAGCTCCCAGTTATTGTTATAAGTTGGCAGCAGTTCCTTCAACTTTTTCGTTACTCTAGTTTTGGAGATGCCAAGAAGCTTCAGTGCCTTGCATGCCTCTTGGATTTTCCTTATTGATGTCATTGCAGATTTTAAAAAATTTTTAGACAGCTTATTGTGATCCTAATTTGATCTCTTGCCTTCACAACCTACAACAAGCCACTAGTCAATCAAGAAGCATCCATTTCCATTAGAATAGCAGAACTACTAATAGAGGCAATCAACATTAGAGCTCCCGTGGAGCCAAACAAAATCAAGGGGTTGACCATCTATGCATTGATTGATGATAACTACTAAAAAAAATAAGTAACTCCATGGTTTTGTACCATACACGAGTTGTTTTAGAATTTGCTGAAAAAAAAATGGACAAGATGCAAGTGTTACATACAAAATTACAAGAGCTAAGCTAAAAATATTTAAAACAGAACTCTACACAAGATTCCATAACCATCATTTCACTCATTACCCATGTAAGAAGCAGAACAGCCTCCTCAGTTCAAAATTTTCCACTGAATTATGGATCAAGGGACCATAAAAAGGCTTCATTTTTTTTTCTTTACCACTAGAAAATGAGAGCAACTAACAAGGAAAATGGCAGGTATAGGACATAAATCAAATATGACGAACCCATATGTTTAAATCTTTCAAGTAACAGAAGAAAATAAAGAAAGTCTTGCAATTTTTTCAATAACACAGGAACATAAATCCATGCATTGAGATGATAAATTTTGAATTTTTAATCCTTGAAGAAAACAATAACTTGGTGAGCTTTTAACAACATTTGTACTAAAAAAATAAAAGTAGTTCCTTTGTCTGAAAGAGCAAAACACAAAGGTTGTTCACCATTTTTTCAAGAAAAACTGATAGATCTTCAAGCTTCAAGAAAATGACTTGAGAGGGGAAAAAATGAAACAGAGTAAAGTCTTCATTTTTTTGGACAAAATGTTTGATTTTGTGGGGGGTCTAAGTCTCTAAGATGCTTTTGTACTAAAATGTTGAAAAAAAGTTCAATCTTTTAAATTAAAACTAGACAAATGCCAGCGCGTTGCGTGGATGAGCATAGTTTGTTTGAATGAATTGAAGTTCTTCATTTTTATTTTTATTGTTGAAATAGAGAAGTGTTCGTAAAAATTTTGAGAGCATTCAATGTAATGGTTTTATTCTTCTAGACCACAGAAATTATGAAGTGATATGAATTGCACAATCACAATAACAGTAGTCAAGACAGATAAACAAAAGTGTTCATCATCAATACTAACAACTAACACAGCTTTTGGCAGAGGTTGTTAAAAATGGAGTTCACGGTCATAGTCAGAGATCAAAGTCACCATATTGATCGTAACTCAGAATGTATAAAGTTTTAGTTTGAAGTCATCTAAATTTGTGCCAAGTAACACTTGAGTTTTCAGAGAAAAAGCATGAACTCCAAGGATTCCTGATCAACATGATATTCTGAACAAAAGAAGACCAATATTTCTCTCGTTGCATTTTCTTTTTTCCCTTTGGTTGGATGTAACATGTGAAAGATGAAGACCATAATAATGGGCATGCAAACCCAGAATGATTCAGAGAACATCCAGACACTTTAAGCCATTTGAGAAGCAAGCCAATTGTATAAAAATTTCTACCACAAGACAAGATCTTTGCAGTTTGAAATTTATGTATATTGTTTTAAGCAGGAAAAAACAAACCTCAAAGCTGTGATGAAAAACATTGCAACTCCAATAACATCAAAATGGTTAAACAATGCTCTGTCCATTCCGCATAATAGCTGGTATCTCAGGTTTGCTTAGAGTCCAAGAAAAGCACCAAAGCCACGTGCATAGTTGCTCACAGGCTGTACTATTACAGATAACCTGTCAAATAAGTGAGAAAGAATTGGTCAGTCAATAGGTTCATATGACTATTTGCCTACCTATCTTTCTTTCTGGCCAACAAATTTGATAATTGAGCTTGTATTGCCCCTGCCCTTAATCCAACCACAACTCTGCAGCCTTGTAGTGGACTCTCTCTTTTGCAAATCAAATTCTCTAAGATAGGGAAAAAGATAACTCTTTTCAAATATATTGTTTCGAAGCTTGTGCAATGTATTTTGCAAATCAAACCAGAATGTGTTTCCATATGAATAAGATGGGGAAAAAGAGAATTACCTTGATGCATTTCCTACGGAAGAGAAATCCCATTTCCTTCTAACTGTGATTCCCAATTGAACAATCAAGAAAACGCTAATTAATTTCAAATTTGAAATTACATTACAAAGCAAGAAAAGACAAGACAAATAAGTGAGGAGAGAGCAAAAGATGAGAAAACATCAAGAAGCAAAGGCTTCACCTTTGATTCAAACAACTTGCAGAAGGAAGAAGAAGAAGTGCAATAAACAGCAAATGGGTTTCAAACTTTTCCTTTAGCACCAAGTAGAACCCCAGAGCCCTTAAATGCTCTATTGTATATTACTAGAAAAGTGGTTAATACTTGCTCAGTGAAAATTGAATTTAGTTATAGTTAAAGTGAAATCATTCATCAATTTACTCAAAGATCTTAAAATTTAGCTTTGATTTGACTAAATATTGAATAGCAAGCATCCAAACTAATTTTGAGTATTATAATGTTCCATGTAGGTAATCCAACATTATTATAATTAAAGAAAATCATATATATCAAGCTTAAGCTCAAGTTTTGAAATTGAGATCAATTAATAATGTTATCCCTTAAATCATGAAACAAGTAAAAAAAATTGGATAAAAATTGAATATTTTATTTGAATGAAATAGTCGGATGAAATTCAAATATATATTATATTTCGTTGTTTGTTGAATTTTAATTGCATTTTAAATCTAAAATAATTTGATCAAGAGCAACAGAAAACTCAGAACATGCCCTAATTAAAACATGAAGAATATAGAAATGATGTGAAAAATATAAACTTTGGTAATTCTTAAGGATTAGACAGAACACAAAGTCCATAGTAGCTTTGCTGCAAAACATAGAACTACTACAGACATTAAAACCAGCAACAGAGATTCTATTAGGATTAGGATTAGCTTGTTAACAGTACACAAAATCATTGTGCCAATAAAATATATCCATGTCAATGGTTGGTATCACGGCAAAGCGAGCTTCCACAGAGACAGTTGAATGTGTCCACTGAATTCTTGGGATCACTGAAATTAATACCATAGTCCTGCAACAGATCATGAACCTCACTACTTACGCTAAAACGAAATCTTGAATCCGAAACCAAACTCCATACAGGAGTAGCACACTCACCCAAGTCAGTTCTTCCATGGCAGCTACTTCCCTTTTTGTGAAAAGAGCAACCTGCATAACAAGAGGTGAGTATAAACAGTAAGTTCACCAAGAAAAAGAAATGCATCAACTATGTTAAAAATGTCAAGCAAAAACTGTATCAAAATGATATACTTCTTGAAATGTATGGATGATTACATACATGATAATAGCAACGGTTAGGCATCTCCACTTCAACTGGAATCTCAATTAAGTTAGCATCAGAGCATCTAGCATCATTCAGACATAAGAGTATGAGGCTTTTCTTGCTTTGTCATGGTAAAAATATATCAGAAAATACAACCAACAAAATACCCCTATTTGGAATATTTTTTTTATAAATCGGACTTATGTAATAGATAACTAGTTCAACATTTTCAATGTATATAAAGCATGCCATCATTCGAAGCCATATACTGCTCTGACAGAACAACAAATAAGTTGAACAAGCAAATAATATGACACAAAACATGAAACAGTACCTGTGATTTATAAACCTTGCAATGTTACCATAATTCGTAGCGTCCAAACAAAGGGCTTCTTCATCCTTCAGGACATTATTTGAACTCCAAGCAGCATCCAATATCACCGGATGTATGTTCTGATTGTTAGCTCTTCCCACATCTCGCTCATGCAGTTCCGAGGCAGTTACTATCTCTCCAACGTACTCACAAACAAATGCTCCTCTTGGCAAGCTTTCAACTGTACGAATGCCCCATCCTTTCCCTTTAGGGGTACGGAACAGCTGAAACATAAAGGAGATAATGAGTTACTTTCGACAATTTAACCGTATCTACTGAGGACCACAAAAGAAAAAATTCACCTGCAAATTCTTTGTGATGCCCCTCTGAACAACACGATTTCCACATTCTTTACTGCAACCACATTTAGACCAGCACTCTTTTATGAATTTTCTCCTTAAATGACCTTTGCAGGAGGCAGACACGTTGTTTTTTAACCTTGCAAATGGGCAACTTTTACAAAAGAAGTAGCAGTCCTTTTTAGAGTCTTCATATAATGAGATGCATTCTTTCAGAAACATTTCTTTAATCAATCCCATTGGTGTGTAAGCAAACTCACTACCAGTTTGTTGAGCACATGCACAAGGTATGACTGAGCTAAGGCAATCTCCACTACACTGTGAACAGCAATCTTTATTGGATATACATCCAAATGTAAACTTCACAGAAGCTTTATCATAAACTACATTTTGAGCAATGTAAGCAAAAGGTGGCAAATCTTCTGCACAGCTCCCCTTCACAAAGGAAATTTTTACCCTTTCTTCACCCCTGGAGATGTCATCAAGATACGCATAGGGTTTTTCTGAATCATAAAAATGCAGATGCTTTTGAGCAGATTGCAATTTTAACTTCTTGTTTGTTGTAACACACAAACTTCTAATATCTTCAATCTTGAAGCCAATTATAGAATGAAGATACAACCAATTGGAAGCTATGTGTTTAGGAACTTGGTGTTTTATCTCAAGAAGATTCTGAATTTTGACTGATCCATTTGAATAGTCTGGAGAAATCAGAAAATTCAGCTGACAAGCATCCTTGCTACCAGGAAATTCCCTGACATCACTTACATTTGATGGTATCTTTTTAGTTGGTGGTAGAATTTGCTCATCCTTAGAAGAGACAGCGCTCATTGCTAAAAAGCATTCACACAATTCTTTCATTACCTTCCTTAAAGAGAACTCGGGCTCCATAATTCTGTAAGATTTTCTACACTCATCTTCCACTATTTTTACAACTTCATCAAAGCTTGGAACACAAATATCAGATTGTGGGGAGGCATCACAAATCAGGCAAAGTTTAACCTCACCCATGGAAGATGAAGCAACATTAAACTGCGACTTTATATAATTATCATCTCTAACTTCCAAATCTACAGATTTAGTAACCATGAATACTGACCCATCTACTTTAGCATCAGAATCATTCTTTGCTGAAGAACCATCCTCAGATGACAGCTGGGGAATATCTGAATTCACCTCACCCATAGGACATGAAGCAACATCAAAATGCGAAAACCTGTCACCTTTATCTTTCAAATCCACAGGCTCAGTGTCCATGGATTTCAAGCCATCTGCAATGGCATCAAAATCATCATTTTCTGAAGAACCATCCTCACATAATAGTTGGGGAACATCTATAGAAACCATAAGAAAAAATAGTATTCAATCAATGCCAATTGACCATAAAGGAAAGATTAACCAAGCAAAAGAACAAAAATTATTTGAGTGTCACAGCAGTTGCGCAGTTGTTTTCTTGCATATGAGTGTGCTTGCACATAACCATGCTCACACGCACTGTGCAACCCTTCCAAATCATGTGAAATTTACCATTAGGAGATGAAGCAACCCAAAACTGTGAATTTAAAAAATTATTACCTTTATCTTTATCTTCAGATTTGGTGTCCATGGATTTCAAGCCATCTGCTTGGCAATCAGAATCATTCTCATTTGAAGAGCCATCTTTGCATAACAGCAGGCAAAGATCTACAGAAAAAGCAAAGGTAAAATTATTTTTCAATTGATTACAATACAACATGAAGGACTAACAAAGTAAAAACATCATTCTCATTTGAAAATCACAGTAGTAGCTCAATTGTTCAATTAAACATGTACATTTTTATGCATGCATGCCCAAGTGTAGTTTGTATTTGTTTGGGCATGCATCAGGCAACAATAATGCCCGCAACACCAGCAGTTTTTTATGATTAACCAGCATATCGATTTGAATCAGTCCTCCTGAACCAATTACTTTGCTATCAGAAATGTTTCCAACTGACAAACAGTTTCCCCTTGATAAAAAGGACATAGCACATGCAGAAATAAATTGATGAAAAAATTTGTCACAGGAAAGTTGTGCATACAATATGTTTACATATGAGTTGCACAATCTGAGATGGCTAAATTAAATTTCATGTTGTCCATCCAAGAAAAAACAGAAATCAAATATTAAGCATCATTAAAATATAGCATCAGAACTCAACAAATTTCAAGTACAAGACATATACTGTACTGAAAAAAAATGCTACTTAGGGTATTGCAAATTCAATGATATTAGCACAATTAAGAAAGAAAGTGTAGACTAGTCATATGACCAGCTTCTTATTCTTGTTGTCTATAAATTTTGTGAAAAGGTTATAATTGCTATTGCCTATAAGATTGGTGGGTATACCGGGATGGATAATAGCTAATGGAACATCATCATCCAGCTTGTCATTTGTTATTGTCCGCCCTGGGTCCATGCCCAAAGCAGGGTTATAATACAAGTCAAGCACATTTTCTGACCGAGTCATATTCATTGCACAGCAGAGTGTACTAATTTTAGGATCAGCATCCAGCAACTTTGGCAACCTTGTATTGGCCTTCCTGCGTTTGTATATGCAAGGTTTTGACGGCGAAACATGCTCCAAGTTAGTTTGTTCTGCCACACAAATCAACTGAGTTGGCTCAACCTCCTGATCGCTGCACCTTTTGGACAATTCTGCGTCATCAACTAGCCCTCTTCTTAACGAAGTTGTTGCCCACTCTGATTTGGAGGTATCACTGAAGGTTGAAACCTGCTCAATCTGATGTTTTTTACGTGATCTTTTCAAAGGAATTTCAATATCTTCAGACTCTGAAGACTCATTTTCAAACCCTATAGATGGTCCAGACTTAATCTGCTGTGCCATAGTCACTTGTTTCTGGGAGCTATGATTAGAGGCCAAAGCCACATTCTTTTGTCCCAGGTTCAATTCTTTTAGTGGAGAATCAAACTCTTCGGGCTCTGAACAAGCTTGAGATTCTGAAAAAATTTCACATACATCCTCTTCTGCATTTTGCAAAGCATATTTAGCCGAAGAGACACTGGAATGCTGCACACACGAAGCCTTTCTTTTCTGGTATCTTGTGCGGAGTTTTCTTAGTGGAGGTTCAGATGCTTGAGAATTACTACATGACGAAGATCTTGCCTTCTGCTTGACTCCCTGTTCAAACACATCATTCAGCAATTTACCATAAAGTATGTGCAAGATACACAACCTTTGCAATAAGCACAAAACAAGGTAATCGTACTGAAAACAAATTATGAAGAATGCAAATTACTTGCGTGATAATAATCTCTAGGTTCATCTAAGCACTTAACTAAACCATTGTGATTACAGAGCTTAAATAAGCATTGCAAACTTCAACAGAGAACAAGTTACACAACAAAAGTGGAAAATGCAGCAGTCATATTCCTTTTTGCAATCTGTTAGGATAAACATTAGAGTTTAGGCTCCAGTCTCTGGCACTTGTGTGTACACAACAAGTACATGGGATAAAATAAGTGAATCAACTATGGTTGTGCTATTAATGCATGATTTGAGTCTAATTGAACAATGAACACTATGAAAATAAATAATTTATTAGTTACAAAATTTTAATGAACAAACTCCATAAAAAATACAACAGAAAGAAATAAGGTGCACCTCAGATTCATCAGGTTCCTCCAGAATAGCCTCAGCCAGAACTGCATAGCCATCATCTTCGATAAGCTCCCAGTTATTGTCATAAGTTGGCAGTAGTTCCTTCAGCTTTTTCATTACTCTAGTTTTGGAGATGCCAAGAGGCTTCAGTGCCTTGCACGCCTCGTGGAATTTCCTTTTTGATGTCATTGCAGATTTTAAAAAATTCTTCGACAGCTTAATGTGAACCTAATTTGATCTCTTTCCGTCACAACCTACAACAAGCAACTAGTCAATCAAGAAGCATCCATTTCCATTAGAACAGCAGAACTACTAATAGAGGCAATGAACACTAGAGCTCCTGTGGAGCCAAACAAAATCAAGGGGTTGAGCATGCATGCATGCATTAATTAAAGATAACTTCTAAAAAAATAAGTAACTCCATGATTTTGTACCATACACAAGTGATTCCAAAATTTGATGAAAACAAATGAACAGGATGCAAGTGCTACATACAAAATTACAAGAGCAAAGCTAAAAATATTTAAAACAGAACTCTATACAAGATTCCATAACCATCATTTCACTCATTACCCATGTACAATTTTCCACCGAATTATGGATCAATGGATCATAAAAAGGCTTCATTTTTCCTTTACCACTAGAAAATGAGAGCAACTAACAAGGAAAATGGCAGGCATAGGACATAAATCAAATATGACAAACCCATATGTTTAAATCTTTTAAGTAACAGAGAAAATCAAGATTACTAGAAAGTCTTGCAATCTGTTTAATAACACAAGAACATATATCCATACATTGAGGTGATAAAAATTGGATTTTTAATTCTTCAAGAAAACAATAACTTCGTGGGGTTTTAACAACTTTTGTACTAAAAAAAAAAAGTAGTTCCTTTGTCTGAAAGAACAAAACACAAAAGTTGTTCACCATTTTTTCAAGAACAACTGGTAGATCTTCAATCTTCAGAGGGGGAAAAAGAAAAAGAAGAACAAACAGAGTAAAGTCTCCATTTTGTTGGACAAAATGTTTGATTTTGTGGGGGTGTCTAAGTCTCTGAGATGCTTTTAAACTAAAATGTTGAAAAAAGTTCAAATCTTTTAAATTAACATAGTAAAGAAAACACTCAAATTTTGACAGGAAAACACATGATCTATCCCAAACATCACGAAGCAAAGGCTTCACCTTTGATTCAAAGAAGAAGAAGAAGAAGAAGAAAAGCCATAAACAGCAAATGGGTTTCTTTTCCTTTAGCAGCAAGTAAAACCCTAGAGACCTTAAATGGGTCTTTTACTCTTTTTGCATTCACCATATTTCTATATTAATTTGCTTCCAAAAAAAATATTTATATATTAATACAAAAAAAAGTAATAATTTATCTTTTTATAAATAGAATTATCTCACACCTTTAAAAATTTCAAATTATCCCTAGTTTATTTTAAATGTTTCTGTTATTGAAACAAATAAATAATTTTAAAAAATAAATATATGTATAAGAGAGATATAACATTACCCATAAAAAAAATTTAGAGTTAAGAGGCCCTTCATTTTCTTGGTATTTTTGTTGATTCTTACTTATTATAATTTATTATTATTCTGTGTGGTGCATTCAATTTCCTCTGACAACAGAGAATTGGCTGACAAGTAGCAATCTTTATTTTGCTGATTGAGAGGGTCAAATCTC
>CATIWO010102586.1:0-16299 GCA_949673435.1 Macaranga tanarius | reverse complement strand
TAAAAATAAAAATAAAAAAAGAAAATTAAAAAAAGGAACAACAAAAAAATAAGGGAAAAGTAAATAAAAATTAAAAATAAAATAAAGTTAAAATAAAGAATGAGACATATAAGAAAATAAAATAGGGTATGAGGACATATATGAAAATAACTGGACATAAAAGTAATAAATAAAAAGGTGAGATTTTGAAGTAAATAAAATTAAAAAATGGGGCATTTTTTGTAATTAAAAAAAAAGACTTGTTGGATTTGGCGCAATATATATGAGCATATATGCATAGAATCCATAGATGATTATATGCAGGGAAATATACAAAAAAGTACAATGTGGTTAGACGTATTTTCACTTAAAAGTCTGTGGCTTTTTTCGTGACATTTAAAGGTATATGGTTTTATTTTCTAACACTTTAATACCCTCTTAACTAATATTGTTATCATTTTATACTAAAATATTAATATAACACTACCTTTCACTAATATAAATGTTTTACATGTGATTTATCATCAATATGACCATTTAGATACTTTTAGAAATCTCATAAATTTATTTTAAAAATTATTTCTTTTTATGCCTGATAAAATAAAAAATATATCTTATTTTTATTTTTTTGTAAATTTATTTTAGTTAGTTAAATGATATACTACTTAGTAAATAATTTTACTAATAAATATTCATATTATTTTATCATTACATGATATATTTTTAATAATATACTGATTAGGGTACTAAAATACAAGTAGAATTAAATCACAGATCCTTAAACATTACAAAAAATACTACAGCCCTTTAAGTCAAAAAGTGCCTAATCACAGTGTACTTTTTTGTACTTATCCGTAATATGTATGTCAATAGCCATTAGCTATAATTAAGCATTTTTTTTTTGTCTTTATTGTTAATATTTATTGTTAGAGATAGTAAGAAAGTTAGTTTAGTATCCTCTTGACATTTTCATAATTCCATAGAAGCTAAAAATTTCCTTTTTCTCTTCTGATAAAAATTGTTTAAACATTTTTTTACACTTAATGTTTATTAATCATTATATTCAAAATCATTTTTTTTCTTAATAACTTTATGTAGCATTAATTAATCTTAAAGTCAACAAGGACACTATCAAATCAAATATATATATATATATATATATATGGGCATAATGCATACACAACTCCCTGAATTTGCCAGCTTTTCACCTCAATTTACGCTTTTATCATTTCAACACCTGAACTTGCCTAAAATGTAATTTTTAAACTCATGTCATCATATTAACGAATCAGCATGTGACACGTATAACATACCAAAATTTGTAAGTAAATGTGTCAAATTGACAAAAAGTGGCAAGTACGGGGGTGGTAGATGTATTATCTCATTAGATTAGTGTATTTTAGGTAAAAAAACGGCAAGTTCAGGTATTGAATTGGTAAAATCGCAAATTGATGTGCCAAAATAAAATAAGCTGGTAAGTTCAAGTGGCTGAATATGTATTAAGCCTCTCTCTCTATATATATAGGCTTTTGCTACAGTGCAAAAATTTGTACCGGTACAAATAAAATTACAACCGTTAGATTAGTTTTTGTTTAATTACAACCATTGATTATCTTGGTGTATCAATACCTATAAAATATATCAATGGTTATAATTAAATGATAATTAATCTAATAGCTAATAGTTTCATTTGTACCGGTGCAAATCATAAACGAAACAAAAATAAAAAATGAGCCCATTTGGCATATCCAACTTCCACGTTCAAAATGAGCGTCCATTTTGATAATAATAATATAACGGTAATGTTTTGTGTATATGTGCGAGACATCACGCAGAGGGATAAACCGCGTGATAGAAGGAAGGAAATTTTTTTTAAGGTAAAAAGGTAATTTTTACCTTTTTCCTTTACAAATAATTTGTCCCCTTCAAGGGGCCAAAATGATAAACAGGTATCTCCGCATCATCTATAAAATTACCTTTATTGTTACTATTCTCTTCTTTTCTCTAAATCATGAACTAACCCACTACAAGTTACAACAATGCTGATCAACTGCATAAAACAAAACATTTCCTGATTCTTTATTCTCTGTCCAAATATCATTTCACGCAATTTCAGCAACTGCTCTGACTGAGAGCAGTTGCTTCTCATTTGGCCCCATAGCAGAGCAGAAGAAGAAGAAAAACAAAGCATTTGATTTTGATCATGAGAGTATCCTCCGACGACCGCTCTGCCGGCGGAGGATTCAGAGACGCTGAGACCCTCTTCCGCACCAAACCCATTTCTGAAATACGGAATGCCGAAGACTCCACCAGAAAACAGATCGATGACAAGAAGGAGGAACTCCGCCAATTGGTTGGCAACCGCTACAGGGACCTCATCGACTCCGCCGATTCTATTGTCCTCATGAAGTCCTCCTCCCTCTCCATCTCTTCCAACATTTCTTCCATCCAGTCTCACATTACCTCCCTCTTCTCTCCTCTCTCCCACTCTCATTCCCAAACCACCCCCAACCCCGCCCGTTCTACAATCTACGCCATCGCCTGTCGTGTCAAGTACTTGGTCGACACCCTCGAGAACATCTGGGGACGCCTCGACGAGTCCATGTTTCTCGAAGCTGCTGCCAGATACATTCGCGCCAGGCACTTCCACTTCCTTCTCAATTCTACTCACGACTTGTCCAATTTCCCCCTTCTCCACTTAAAGCTCAGATTTCTCAGCTCAGCCGCGACATTCAGCCATCCTCCTCCCCATCGGGGCCTATGCTGATGCTTTGGCTGCCGTCGCCCTCATTGATGACTTAGACCCCTACCAGCTGCTCGCACTGTTTCTCGACACTAGAAAGTCTTGGATTTTGCACAAATTATCCTCTTTTGCCTCCGCCCCTCCCTCTCCTGAGGCTGCTGTTTCTGTCTTTTGTCAAGTTGTTAACATCATTCAGGTTACTGTAGGCCATGTAGGCGAGCTGTTTTTACAAGTTTTGACTGATATGCCTCTCTTTTATAAAGTTAGTCTCTCTTCCCATCCCGCCTCTCAATTGTTTGGCGGAATTCCCAACCCAGATGGGAGGTCAACATGTGGAAATTGTTTAGGGATAAACTCGACTCTTCTATGCTTACCCTTGATAAGCACTTAATTGCTACCACTTGTATGGCTTGGTTGATAGATTGTGGTGCAGAGGTTGTCAGTAACATTCATGGTAACTACTTAATTGATTCCATTTCTACTGTTGGAGAGCTTGCATTGGCTGAAAAGTCCATCAGGGAGACTATGGACAGTAAGCAAGTCTTGCAGGGCAGTTTGGACTGGCTCAAGAGTGTTTTTGGCTCTGAGATTGAGTTGTCTTGGAGTAGGATCCGAGAGCTTGTTCTTGAAGATGAGTCTGATCTCTGGGATGAGATTTTTGAAGATGCTTTTCTTAAAAGAATGAAAGCTATTATTGTCTCGTCCTTTGGGGATCTGGCCAGAGGTATTCACTTGGAGGATTCCATTTCTGCAATTGGAGAGACTACTGGCCAACACATCGACTTCCAGGCTTATTTGCACAGACCTTCCACTAGTGGTGGGGTTTGGTTCATAGATACCGATGCTAAGAAGGCTACTATGTTATCTGGATATAAGGCATCAATTCATACTTTGGTCCTGAAGTCGAATCAGAGATTCTGTGGACATTCGTTGTCAAAATGTTCTTGAAGACTTGCTTAGTTTCTTAGAATCTCCAAACGCCGCACTCAGGCTAAAAGATTTGGGTCCATTCTTACAAGATAACTGTTATGCCATCATGTCAACTATATTGGCAGAGCTCAAGGCAGAGCTTGACAATTCATACAATGCTATGGAAAATGCCAGCAAAGGATATCCATCAGTGCCTCCTCCTATAGTTGTTGAGAGATCACTTTTCATTGGGAGACTCTTGTTTGTGCTTCAAACCCACACAAAACACATTCCAGTTGTTCTTGGTTCTCCAAGGTTTTGGGCAAAAAATGTTACAGCTGCAGTTTTTGACAAGTCACCATCTGTGTTGAAGCAATCTAGATTTGCCACTGACTCTCCCGTTACTGACAGTCCTGGCAAGCAAACACCCACTGGTTCTAGACGGCAGACTTCATCTGCCACTGCTGCTTTGCTAGGTGTGGCTGAAAAAGCAAGCCCTAAACTTGAAGAATTAACCAGAACCATGAGGGATCTTTGCATCAGAGCCCACAGCTTATGGATATCTTGGTTATCTGATGAGCTTTCAGCCATTTTTTCTTGGGATCTTGGGAAGGACGATGGGTTGTCAGCAACAACTCATTTGAGGGTATGTGGACTTGAATGGATTTCATGTCTTTATTTTAGTGTTAAGAATTGTAAATCTACATAATGCCATGGTGTATTAGAGCAGGTCCAGGACATATAGCAATGATTTGTAAGTCAGTTTAAGCTTGCTTTTTTTTTTTTTTTTTTTTCAATAAGATTTCAAATTTCTTTAAAAATGCATATGCAGTGCCAAGTGATGGTTGGACAGAGTTGGATTCTCATACATCAACTAGCATCAAGTTTCTCTATGATTTTCTACCAACGTAGTTCCCTGTACTCTTTGTAGTGCAGACACTTGTGCAAAACACCAGCCCCTTGGAACTACCTTTAAGAAAATTTCACAATGCTGCCTATTTTGATTGCATACTTTCATTCAAACCTTGCAAGTTTTTTGCTATGCCACTAATGTTGCTGCTGTTCTGGCAATCCTTAAGGGTTTCTCTTTAGCATGTTTATTCTTTTTGTATTTTTAATGATTGGTGATTGCTCATTAAGGCATGGTGGACTCATATGTAGTTTCTTATTTGTTTTAATCATTGAAGGTATGAGCCATATCTTTGGGAGAACGAGAGACAGTCATACCTGCGACATGCAGTTCTCTTTGGGTTCTTCATGCAACTAAATCGGATTTATACAGATACTGTGCAGAAACTGCCTTCTAATCCAGAGTCAAACATAATGAGATGCTCTGCTGTTCCTCGTTTCAAATACCTTCCAATCAGGTTAGTGCTTTGTTTATGTTAGCAAATTGTTGAACCTTGGGGGTGATTGAAAGAACGATCTAACACGATAAAGAAAACTAACCAACACCATATAAATACAGTTGACTGAAAAATTTCATTGTTTATCAGCTTTCATTTGTTCAATTTTTCTACGTTTTGGTTCCCTTTCAGTTTCGCCATCTAAGATTCAACATAAACTGGCCAAACAACTGCCTATAGTGCTTCAACTTATATCAAAGTCTTATTACTAAAAATTTAAAACTTTTAGCTTTTTCTATTTTTATATTTAATTGGGATGGCCTCTTATAGAATATGACAAATCCTCTGATACATCCAACTGAAGTGGTCCTTGGATCGGCTGGAAGGAATTAAATAAACACCTACTTCTTATCAATATGGAACACCTTATTGGATATCAAGATAAAGAATTTGTTTGCAAGTATCCAAATAGGCCAAGCTCTTGTGTTGGGCTAAATTTTTCTTCATGCGGTTTGTCATGCAAGAGTGCCAGCTTGTTATGTCAACCAATATTTTTTGACAATAAAAAAATCATCTCCAAGTTCCTAATACCGAGAGAATTCCCCTGTAATTTTATCTGGCGAGTCAAAATGTGATCCATGGTGAATGTATTAATTATTACAGAGATAGTGGAAATTTTCTTTTCTCCAGTTCGTAGGTGATCCGGTTTATCATATGATTATGTTCATCTTCATGTAAAGAAAAATCACCTGTGCAGTTCAAGCTGCTGTCTTGGCATTTCAGTCTGAACTGCTAGAAGCTAAGACGAAGCCTTTGGTTCCTCTTCAGAATTATGTGCTATGAGACATCCCATGTCAACTAGAAGAAACCATTTTCTGGGCTTGCCGTATCTTATAATTGCAGCACCTTCAAATAATTTTCAAATAATTTTTTGAATAGATTGTAATTATATCTCAGAAGATGGCATGTTTTCTCAATCTTAAGTAAATGAGCATAATGGTAGTGGTTAACCCTACTTCTGGTTGATTGATTTTACCTGTTAAATTTCTGTTTTTGACAAAGTTTTAAACCCAGAGAATTGGTTCAGTTTGAGAAGTATGCTCATGTTTCAGTTACTGGCACTGCTATGTATATTCTATGTATCACAAGTTTTCTTCAATATTTTCTTGCAAATTGATCTAATTTCATTATAATTATCCAGTGCACCAGCATTGTCTTCAAGAGGAACAACTAAGACATCAATTCCAGCAGGTTCAGATGATATCTCCTCAAGAAGTTTCTGGAAAGCCTATACCAATGGTGAGCTTTCAATATTTGGATGACAACTCAAGTTTTGGTGTAGCAGCACCTATTTTGAGGTCTTTCATGCAGGTACAGCTTTCTGCACTAATCTTCTTTATCTTGAAATGCCTTTGTATTTTCTGCCCGATTTAATTTAGGAGGCCTTGCATCTAAGGATAACAGAATGGAAATCTGTTCCCTGACTTGTAAGCAGTGCCTTTGGGCCTGAAGCTCAGTTGCCAAATAAATTGGTTGGGTTGAGCAGGTCCATTTACCTTCTAAAATTAATGGTGTCCAAGACCGTGGAATTGTAAATTGGTAGTTGGGGGGTTATTAATATGCTGTGATTTTTAATAGAATTATAAATAGTCAAACATAAGTTTTGAGTCCCTTTCAGTTATATATTTTCTCCATGGTATCCAAAAAGAAAAAGGTTCGGGTCTTTGTAAGAGGAGAGAGGGGGTGGGTGGGTGGGGGGGTTGGAGTTCAATGTGTTATTCAACGACACTTTGCATGGTGGCAAAGAAAGAGAGACCTCAACATGGAATTAGTTGTAACTTATGAGGGCTTGAACTCATTAGATACAGCTGTAGAGTCTTTATTCAAGATGGACTTTGTCTGTTAAAATTGAAATCAGAAAAGGCTCCACTATAATGCTGAAATATGCTTTGGTTACACAATGAATCTATAGATTTAACGTCTCCATTATAATTTCTAGTAATTGAATCAGAAATGTTGTACAGTCGAAAGTTTTGAATGACTGCTTTAAAAGGGTTGAGGTCTATTTGGGGGTCTTATGCTGTAACAGCGTACAAAACTCAAAATATTCGTGTTCTTACAAGATATATGCAACTGGCTTTAGTGTGGGCACCCAATTTTCCTGTTGAGTGGATTTTGGTATGTAATTAATTGTGGGATGGTATGCAGTGTGTTCCTAAAACAAATTCTATTGAATTTTGGCCACCGCCAGTCTATCTTGTAATACTAGGATATAAGATGCCCTTTTGGTTTGGAGATCTATAATAAACTTGAGGGCTATAGACCCTATAAAAGATTGGTAAAATTTGAAACAGCTGTCCGTCCTTTTTAACAGTTATGGCTCTTAGACACAAGAAAACTAAGAGACCTAGAAATTATCCCATAGAGTCATATTTGTGTGTTTGCAGTATGCATTATTTTCATCAACATTTATGCAAAATTACTGATGTAAATGAAAGAGACATTGTCCTCTATAAATGGGTGAAATGGATAACAATTTTCCTTTGATATCATTTCAGTTATGAATGTTTAGTACTCTGAGTTTGTTAAAGTTATCGGCTTCATAGTCAACATGAGTAGGTCTCAAAAGATGGTGCTGTGAACTTCTTTGATTAAGAGAGCACCCATATTAACTGATGGGCAAGTAGGCATCTTCAAAGACAGATCTGCAGCTGCAATGTCAACATTTGGTGATATTTTACCTGCCCAAGCTGCAGGTCTTCTTTCATCCTTTACAGACAACAGATCAGACCCTTGATTTCCAATCATGTCCCTTTCTTCCCCAACATTGTTGCACATTTGGCACTAAGAAATTTCCCAAGTGAAAGGAGGTTTATGATCCTGAACGTTGTCACCTTGACCGAGTGGAGAGGTTATGCATACGGTATGCAGAAAAGAGGCTAGAATATTCAGAGGGCAAAGCAAAAGGGGCGTTGAAACTGTTAGAGGAGTGGAATATGAAGGGAAATGGAAAACTAAGGGTGGCCAAATGGAGCAAGTGGGAATAGTTAGAAGCCATTACGTTTATGGATCTCTATTTAGCAGAACATCATAAATATAAAGACTATTGGAGATTGTATCTCTGAGTTATCTTGTATACAGGGGGGGCCTATTGTCTACCAATATTAGAAAAGGAGGAGGCGAATATGTTTCGAGTGAAAGTTCCTATTGTCCAAGATTGATATCGGAGCTGAATATACATGTGGTCTTGCTTGTTCACTGTCATGGAATTTTCTTTCTGCAGTAAGGTGTCATTGGGACGGAATGGTACCATTGGCTCGTTGCAACTGTGTGTAAGATGGATTTGAAGATCATGGGTTGCGGGCCTTCTTAGTTGCTTTTATTGGACTTGCTTGCAGAAAAATTTGGAATTAATTTTTGCTCGGTGG
Organism: Macaranga tanarius; assembly: GCA_949673435.1. NCBI lineage: Eukaryota > Viridiplantae > Streptophyta > Magnoliopsida > Malpighiales > Euphorbiaceae > Macaranga > Macaranga tanarius. The sequence goes on along the minus strand of CATIWO010102586.1, from coordinate 7,894 downwards.
ACGCGATTTAGCCATAACTATCTGCTTTTCAAAGCCTACGCCTCCCTGCTTAGAGTTCAGCAACACAGTGTAAGAGGATTTCTTTTCTCTTTTTTTAAATAGAAAAGAGTCTAGATTAGTGATCTTCGGGCCTTTGAGTTGTTTTTGCTGGTGCTATATTTTAGGATAGTGTATATATATTATATATCCCCGTCTTTTTCTTTTATTTGGATTCTTTGGGATAATTACTTGTGCAAAACACAGAATCTAAAAATGAGGAAACATATCTGATTAAACCAAGGTAGAGGTTAGAGAACGTAGGCTGTCTAGCCCATATGTACGTTTGTGCGGAAACTGTCAGAATTCTATGCCTCTTGTTGTATAATTACATTACATATATCTGGAATACATTTGAAGCCATCTCTTTTTATCAAACTTCTTATACTGATCTATAGTGAGTTTGGCTTGACGTTTTATACCCTGGACAAATATTTTTCATGATACAATTGATTTTCGGTATATATGTGAATGTTATGTGAGTGATAACTGAAGATAATTGGAGCCTAGAAAAAGGACTAGATAGATCATTATTTGCATCCTGCTAGCCATGATGATGATATATGATGGTCCTCTTGTTCATTTTGTTGCAAATAAATACTCTCAGCTCTTGAAATTATAGCTTCACACATAATAAAAGAATGTAACATTTTTCTAATATAATTTTTAATTAATATTATATAAATATAATTTTATTACTATATTATACATTAATATAATTTACAATATATATTAACATGTTTATTTTTATTGTGATTTGGGTTTAAAGCCCTAAGTTTGGAGGATTTGCTTATGTTAAAACTTTTTAAGGGCCACCTCATCCTCAAAGTTGAGGAGATATAAATTGAAAAAGTATGGTCGCTTGATATTTTGCTAAAATTATTCAATTCAAACAAAAATGCATAATAAATAGAATAACTGTTGCAAAATCTAAAAAAATAACTATTATTTTAAAAAAAAAATGGCTTGTAATTTGAAATGAAGAAAAAAACATGAATGTGTAGTTTTTGGAGGGATATAATAGAAATATAAAACATAGCTGACTCCTGTTTGAAGACCTAAAATTTTGTTACTGAAGGAAGGAAGGTGTATTAATTAACCTAAAGCCTTGAATTGGATACTTGTCTTGTTTAATGGGATACATTTTTATATGTCGTTCTACTCTTTATTAAAATTAATAGAGTAGGACTACAGTAGAGTGTTTTAAAAAGATTTAAATATTATTAATTAAAAAAAACTCTTTTAGAACATAACTATAAAAAAAAATGAATTTTTTTAGAGTTGGGATTGTCATTATCCCTTAAATAAATAAAAGAAGAAAAAATAGTACAGCTTTTACATAATTAAAAAGCAATGAAGCTTTTTTTTTTTTTTTTTCATTTGTGCGTGTTTTTGTTTTTTTACTTAATATGTAGTACAGTCGACTGTTGGGTTAATGTATACCGTCTTGTGAGTTATTTTTGGGGAGGATGATAAATAAATAAATAATATAAGAGCAAATTACATTCTCCTCCATAAAGATTTGATTTAATTAACCCTTTTTTCCCTCTTATTTAAAAATATAACTTTTATATTTCTCAGTTTTATTTGTCAATACTTTAACCATTCTACTGTGCAAATGTTTGCATCGGTACAAATGAAACTATTAACCATTAAATTAATTATCATTTAATTATAACCATTGATATATTTTACAGGTATTGATACACCAAGATAATCAATGGTTGTCATTAAATAAAAATTAATATAGCGGTTGTAATTTTATTTGTACCAGTGCAAACATTTGCAATGGAGCAAAAGCCTCTATTAAATTTTTCATATAGTATCTTAACAAATAATTAAGATATTTTGCCTCTTTGTTTTGTAAAAACTAAATATTTTACTCCTATTTTATAAAAACTAACACTTTAATCCTTTTTTATTTTAATAAAATTAAAAAAAATGTTATTCTTTTTTTTTAATTCTTTAACTCTTTCAAATTTAAAATCACAATTTTTGCTAAATTTTCAATAATTACACAAAAAATTTTTATCAACATTGCAAAATTAAAAAATCAAATTATAATTTTGATAAATTTATTAATTGCATCAATTTTATTTTATATTTATTTTTTATATTTGATTTCATTAATCTTACCTTCTTCTTTTAAAGTGATTCATTTTATATATTACTTTAGTTTTAGATAAATACTAATTTTAAATGGAACAAAAATTAATAAAATTAAGTAAAAAATGAATATAAAATAAATTTATGAAAATTTATAAATTTATTAAAGTTACAACTTAACTTTTGAATAAATATATTGATGGAGATATATGTACGAAATTAAAATTGAGGGATGTAAAAGTTTAATTTTCAAATAAAGGGAGACGAAGTGTAATTTGTTAAAAACATAAAGAAGAAAAGAACCCACGCCATGGATGCACATGCCAACTAGCTGGATAACACAGTGGAGGCGAGAGAGAGAGAGAGAGGAGTATATACATATTTGACAATTTCAAAGGTAGGGTATGGTAGCTAGGGAGAAGAAAAAGAGGATTGTGGTGTGGTGGGGGAGGGGACAAAAGGCAGGTAATTAATTGAGGGAAGGCAATATGTATATATATATATATATGCTGCTGCTGAAATGTTCTTTTGTTCTCTCATTAATTTCTTTATATATTTTCTTTTGTTTGTTGTTGTATCTGTAGTATGATATGCAATGGATGTTAGGTGGGAAAGCGTGCAAGAGCCAAACTCCAAGAAGAGAGAGATCGAGAGGAATAGTAGTGAAGAGGGTCTATCTGATATGATCAAATATAAATATAAATATAATGTTGATGATGATGAAAAGAAAAGAAAATTACTCCCAAAGGATGAGTCAAGTCATGCGCTCTCTCTCTCTTCAAGAGTCAAGAATCAAGAATCAAGAATCAAGAAAAAGAGGTCATAGTGTTGGCACTGTCCAATAAATGAGATGTCATTGAGTAGGACAAATCCCATATATGTCTTTTTTAAGTGGAACTACTTTAATACCCTGTCCGTGTGGGGTCTCATACCAGAGGTACTGGTATGTAATATCCTTTCCGTGTAGAGTTTAACACCGGCGATCCAGGTAGTAGAGCAGGATTTAATCCCCTCCCTCCGCTCTCTCAGAAGCCCACATGACTTAAAACTGACCAAAAAAATATAATGTAATGTAATATTAATGATTTAAAATCAGTTGAGAAACTGTTTTCACTTAAATTAAAAATTAAAATTGTAAGTTCAAATTTTAGTGGTTACGGATCAATAGTTATGCGAAAATTTTTATCGTATTTGTGGTTCTACTCAGATCAGATCGAACTGTTCTATTCAGAATCTAAGATTTTTGGATTTAAAAAAATTATTACTGTGTTAAAAAAAATTGAATAAAGGCAAAAGAGCTATTGGCACTAGCATTGATATGTATATATATGCATGGTGATGGTGGTGGGGATTTGGAGAGAGCGTGGGGTCAGCGGGACAACCCAAAATAAATGCAAAAGCTTAAAAAGCTTTCTTTCTTTCTTCCTTGCCTTCATCACACACCATTTCCTTCGTTTTAATTGGTATCGTAAGTCGTGCAGTGCAACTGTCGGCTGGGGAGGCTTCTTCACCATTTCTTTCATCTCCATCACTTCTTCTTTCCCTTCCTTCCATTTCTTAATTTCCCTCCAAACACTTCATATCGATCATATCAATAATCCAACAAACTCGATCTGTGCTCTTCTAGCTATCTACCTACCTAGGATTTTAATTATTTTCCTTTTCTTTTTCTTAGCAATGCTGTTAAAAAATTTTATCAATATTTTTTTGGTTCTATTTCTATTTCAAGTGTTTAAATGATGTTTCTCCTTTTAAAAAAAAATTGAAAGGAAGTTATTGTTTTGAACGTTCAAACTAGTAAGCTGAAAAATATTTATAACCTGCATTTTTATTAAGTTAAAGTACTGTTGTGTTGAAATAGTTAATGTATTAGAAGTTGAAAAATCAAACTTGTACGTAGTGAAATATGCTAAACTTGTACCAGCAGCAGCATATATATATATATATACATTTAGCCACTGATCTACCATCCATAATGCGTCAGCAAAACCTGTGTTAATGAAAACGAGAGAGAGAAAGGCTGGCCATGCATTTAATGGTGAAGCCATCATTGCAAAAGTACGTCATCATTGTCATGCAAACAATGCGAGAGATGTTTTTGACTACGTTTTGATTCAAATCGATTACAGGGTTAAAATTAACTCCCATCTTTTCTGTGCTAGGCTGCTAGCTGCTGAATTTTGGATATTTGCATTAGCATTACATGTACAGTGCCAGAAATAAATGACCTCTAATTGATATTTCCTCTGCAACGGCCTTTCGTGCTTCTGGCACAACCCAGAATGGCTCTCTTAATTAAATTAATTTCCCCACCAACCTCTCCCCTCCCCTGTCCTTTTTAATTTTAATTTGTCTCATTCAGTTGTCTTCTGGAAATGCCTTTTGCTTAACAAGTTAACAGTCTCTGTGTCTTCCTATCTAAATTAGCTCAACCATATATATATATATATTAATACGTTCCATCGCTATCATTTGCAACTATATATATGATTTTATAATAAATACTATAAGCTATATTCCAATGTTTCCCACCGTTAGATTAAGTGCTAATAGACGTGAACATCATATTGGTGAGATTAGGGATCTATTCCTTATCTCTCCTGCTCTCTCTAAGAGTTCATTCGGTTAGGAGTTTTTTTTAATTAAATTAAATTAACCAAATTAAAATTTTTAAAAAATCAACCAATCCAAAATTTTAAAAAACATTAGTTATTTTAGTATTTTTTTTATTAAATTATTATATTTTTAAAAAATATAAAAATAAAAAATAAAATTTCGGTTAATTTAGTTAACCGAATTTTTTTGATATAAAACTGAACTGAACCAAATTTAAAGTTCAGTTTGGTTCGGCACTAACAATTCAAAAATTAAAATATTCAAACCGAATTGAACCTAATTAAGTCGGTTCAATTTTTGGTTCGATCAATTTGAAAGACTTACACACCCCTAAGCAACTATTCCTTTGTAGTGTTAAGAATTATTTACTTCAACTAAACTTTATTTAAGGAAAAAAAAAAAACTCAATTCAAATGGATAGATATATATACATATATATATATAAAATTTCACAATTAAGGGATCTTAATTTTAATTTGTTTGCAATTCAATTGGGATATGTCTATATATATATATATATATATATATCCTTTAATATACAGACACAAAAACCACAGGGCATAGCCATAGCCATATACAGGCACACTGCCACATCAGCAATCTCTTGTATACCTTATCTATGCAAGCCTGTCAGGTTTTTATATCGGCTGCACCAAATGTAGCCTCTGAATTTTTATTATTTGAGCGAGATTTTTATCAACATATATAAAATTATATGATCATTGTGGTTTGGCCTCAATTTATGCCATGAGTTTTCCAAAATTAATTAAAAAAAAGCCAATATGATAATTTTGACTTAAAAATTCCATAACTTGTGATTCTTTTGTCCAATTATATCATCTTCTCTGATTAGCTAGGTGAAAATAGAGCGTGTGTATATATATATATATAGTGTATACAAATTATTTTCTACTTGTGTTTAAAACTATTATAAAAACCAATAGCAAATCATTAGAAATAAAAGTGGTCATTGCTATAAGGTCACTGCCCACACCATTAAAAGTACCCCACCGCGATCATGGATTTAATTTTCTCATATTTTAAATATTACGTTAATAATAACTATATAATTTCAATTATTAAGTTCAAATGGCTATTTACTATATAAAACTTAAATTCAAGTTTTTCTTTATATATATATATATATAAAAGCAATTCTTTTAAATTTATCAAGTTTGGCAACAAAGATGAGCAACTTTACTTATTTCTGGTAATTTAATTTGATTATTTCTTATATTAATTGTTTTGTGTTTTCTATGTACATTACCTTTTTCTTTATTCATTGGATTTTGTACATTAATCGTATGAAAATAAAAACATATTAGACAATTTATTTGAGAAATTGAATTTTATTCTCATTTAAACAGGTACTTTTGTTTTATATATATATATAATAAGATATTTATTTTTATTAATGATTTGAGGGGAACAGTGTAACACCCTTCTTCAACATAATCGACTAATACACAATTACAACCAATATCTTTAATTATTCTGATAATTAAATGAATTCTTAAATATACAATCTCAATCTATATATATAAATAGATCTTAAATTTCTAATTCATTCACTTAAAAGTGATATGGAAAATCTGTCAATACCTTTGCTAATGTAATCACCATATTGAGTAACTTGATAGTACTACTTATGTAATTGCATTCTCACATTCTGAATGTCATCCAACATCATTTATATATTATATATCCATAATTCGACAATTCTAGATGGCAAGATAATAACTTAACATCAATACTTAATAAACATATATAATAATATCAAGCACTTAAGTGCTAACCATCCATCATAGCATGTATATATATACATCATCAAAATGTAATAAAAAGAGTACTATATGCTAAAACAAATAATACAACAGTACAAAATTATTTGCCCTAACATTTATCTCTCTAGTGCCACGGATCTCAGTCCAGAAGATGGTGGTGGTAGTAGAAGTAACAAATCTAGGCCAAACCCTCACAAATCACATCTAGCTCAATGGCTCAAAAATAAACTCTCATATCAAGCACTGGAAGGTGTAGAGATGGCCATAAGCAAAAAGACAAAAGGATGCATCTAAAGAACTACATCACACCCAAGTAAGGGTGACCTGAACATCCAGCGAGGTGGCGTAGTAGACTCGAAAAGTAGTGCAGACACTATCGAGGTGCTCCTCTCGCACGAATGATGCACGTGCATAAGCTCCTATGGGTAAGACCGTGACCTTAAAAACCAACTTAGCATCTGTGTTATAGCAGACTATGTACCTTACCAAGGTCTCTACAGCTGTAACCTCGTACACCATAGTGGCCCACTGTATTGCCATACTGCTAGGCTATAATCTAACTAAGCTGAAGATATATTTTTAAAATAGTTGTCACACCCGCTCCTCTAGCCATCAAGCCGGATGCGACTTGCTGTGCTGATCTTACATATCATCTTAAACCTCATTCATCCAGATGGACTTAAAATAAAATTTCTCATTATACATAATACGAATCTCGTACAACAGTCTCATATTACCATAATACAAGTCCATCTATAAAATAATAAATAAGAACTTAATAATACAAAAGTCCAAAAGTATCTGAGTTATTGGGGTCAACCTCTACTAGACACTGGTGGGCACCAAACTGCTCTACTAGCTACTGCTGAAACTATTCTGCTCGATCTGAAAATATTTTAAAAACAAGAGAGGGTGAGTACAGAAATACTCAGTGAGTGGACTAACTTTAAATACAATGCTTTAAAGTGGGAACCATAGCTATTTCTTTAATATAATCATAGAAATAATCCATAAAATCTGCCTTAAACATCATAAAAATAATCATTGATAAACTGCTAAAATATCATAAAACAATATACTCGTAAATTGCCTTGTAAATAATATAGAAATCAATAGCCGTTAAAATCATAATATATATAGTTAACATAAACCGATTTATTTCTTATTCGAAACATTATCATAAAACATAAACATAAATTGATTTCATTCCTTTTTGAAATAGCATCAAATCATAGTTAAACAGCTGCCATAACAACTGAAATACATTGAGAAACAGTTGGAATAAAATCATGCTTTAGCTAACCCGCCTCCTTACAGGCCGAGTGTTGCCTAAAACATTATCATTCAAATAC
>CATIWO010102573.1:0-19381 GCA_949673435.1 Macaranga tanarius | reverse complement strand
AATAATAATAATAATAATAAACCAAAAAGGTGTTTTAGAATTTGAGTAGGACTCTTCAAACCCTAATTGATATGGATATATATATATATATATATATATATATATATATATATATATAGATATATATATCACATATAGGGTAGTAGGTCTTTGCATATTATTATTCTTAAAACTACATTCTTTGAGAAAGAAATACATATAGAGAAAATTGAGAGAAAGGTGCTAGCACACCAGCATCGTTTTGGGGTGTTCCATTCATATGGATACCGGTAGAGGATGTTGCTCTTTAGTTGCATTTGTATTCCGACAAAAGACAACAAAAGGCTCGAGGTAGGGTGTCACCGGAGTGAACTCTTCCTTCCTACAATCTTGCCATTGAACACGTCTTGGTAAGATTCTAGATTCAATTTTAATTGATTTAATTGAACTATTTGGATCTTGGTGGGGGTTTTTAGGGTCAAAATTTTTGTTTTTCGCTGCGTGATTATGACCTGGAACCCAACAAAAATGTTATCCGGATGATAAAAAATGGCACTGGGGCACCTCCTCAGCACTGAGGCGGTGCCTTAGCCACTGAGGAGGTGCCTTAGTGGCACAAAGACATCACCTCAGTGGCTAAAAGCCAAACCTGAATGGTTTTTTGCCATTTTTTCACCTTTAAGTAACAACACTTACAACCATCATCATATATAATCATAACACTTGCAATTATCATGATTTTTAACATGTAAAACTTGTGATTTAGGCTCTGATACCACTTGAAAGGAGATTCATAGCAATCAAATGGATTATGCAGAATTTTTAAAAAATTTAATCACATGCAACTCTTGCATGAAAACTAGAATCTTAATTGGCCCAAGAACATATCACAAGGCACTTATATGACTAAAAACATGCATCAATGGACAACATTTTAAAACATCAAACACCATAAACATCATAAGCCAAGAGTCCTACAATCTAAGAGTTTAGTAACACTTACAAACTTCTAAAGTGTATAGCACACTTGACAAGCTTTAGGTTGTTGTGATCTACAAGCTCCAAGCTCCCAAAATGTGAAGCCTCTAGCTTAAAATACACAAGTTTCTCCAATGAGATTTTAAGAATGGTGGAGAACTACCCACAAGCCTCTCTTCAAGAAGATGACCTAAGGCACTTGCTAGCACTCCTCCAAGCTTGAATATGTAGGACTTGTTACAACCTCCAATGGATGTCAATGATGGATATATGCAAATGCAACACTTATGTTTTTCTTTATCACTCTCTACACAAGATAGAAATTGAAGAAGAAGAAGAACACTTAACTCTTGAGAGCTATTTTCTTTTGATATATATTTTGTGTATTGTAGAGAATGAGTACTTATGCATCAATAAGTTGTCTCTACAAAACCTACTAACTTAAAGACATGCATATGATAATAGCTTGAGTGTCTTACACTCAAGCTACATGCATGTGTGAGCTTGAGTGTCTCACACTCAAGCTACATGCATCTGTGAGCTTGAGTATCTCACACTCAAGCTACACACTCAAGCTACATGCATGTGTTCCTTTGAGTGTCTCATACTCTAACTATATGCATGTATAGCTTTTTGCTTAGGTGGCCTTGCTTTTTTAAATAAGTGGGATTAGTTTGGTTACAAGTATGACCTTAGCCTTTGACTTCATTAACTCTAAATGAGTTAGGCTAAGGCCTTGCGCTTTTTTAACTTTTAAACAACGCCCATGTATATATACCAAACTAATTAAGACAAATCACGAGCTTATTTAACTCTTAAATAAAGCCCAAATCTTATCCATTACATTTAATCCTTATGGTCCATCTCATGGCCCATATCCATACAACAATTAGAGCTAAATATCAATTTAGTCCGTGAATTTAATATCACATATTAAATCAAGTCCAAATTAATATTTAATTAATCACAATTATTTCTAACCTTTGAATTTAAATTTCAGGATATGCTAGATCCCCTCACATGCACAAATCCAATTTAATTAATTTAATTAATTAATTAAACTCTTTAATTAATAATTAAATTAATAATTATCTTCACTGGTGCAGCTATTATGTGTGTGACTTACTAGGTTCAAGTCTAATTGGTAATGGAAAATAATATTAATACTTAATATTATAGAAACACTTTTCCATGGTAAATATGAAAATCCTAGTTAATCACATTTAGTTCCCATAAGTCGTGAGTGACCCATACCATACATGTCACGACTAGCTAATTAAAAAATGAATGCTTTCTATAGATTCACAAGAACCATAAATTATAATTACCGTGCACTAAATGTCCCTTTATTATAAGATCCCAATATCGACTAGAGTTACAATTAATCAAACTCTAATTGCCTCAATAATATGACCTCATCTTCAGTTCAATTCTTGATAAAACATGACTACGACTAGAAACTCTTTTCTAGCACCGAAACTCTTTTCGGGTAAGTCGAGTTAGACCTGACTAGGTACTTATTCATCAAGAATAACTTAGATAGCGTAGGAGCTTATCCCGATTCACTCCAGGTATTGAATTCCATCTTGGTTGATCACTCATCCCTATATATAACTAACTAGAGCCACCACACACCATATACCCATACATGGCTAGCACAGGTATGTAAGTAGTAATAAACTCTAACCAACCATATGTGGATGACCGTGTCGGCTCAGGTCAAAGGAGCATATGCACCATTATGTCCAAGATTATGATTGTTGACAAAAGTAAATTTCCATGCAATCATAAATCTTACATCACAGTTTGATCCACCCATCACATGAGTATCCATATGTCTATTCTGATATCTCATATCAAGTAGCATGAGACTCACTACCTCCCACTATCGATATCACACACCAATTAAGGAAAATAGACAGAGGTGATAGTCTGAGGATTAATACTACCCTTATATTAATCCAAGTACTATGAACATTTATAGTATATGTACTAAATGAGTTTGTCACTCATATTATCAACTCTTGATAATAAACTCATTTAATATAATACTAAAGGGTAAATATTCAAATAAATAAATACTTTATTTAAATGAATATTTTATTGCTATAGAGATAAAGGTACAATGTTATCATACAAGAATGGCACTAGAGTACATCTATACTAATAGAAAGAATGCATGAGGGGATAAAGAAAGCATAAAATGGCAATTTCCATAAAGAGGCATCAAAAGATTTCTCAAACAAAACATTTTATAAACTAGTTTTGGCTCAATGATGTTAAAATGCAAAAATTGCAAAATTTTCTTAGGAATGAATGACGTAACAAGCAAAAAGGGCATATTAAAGCAATTAATGTAGCCAAAACTAGTAACATGATGATTGCATCAAAGATTTTGTAAAGTTACTGTACAAATCAATAATTAGACTTGGCATTTATGTTGAGTAGTTGGTAGGATATGACATATTGCCTATAAACTTTCCAAAAACTGATTATCATTAATTTGTTGCAATAAAATAGAGGTAAATATCTTAAATTCCTAAGGGAATTGTTGAGGAAAAATGGTGAAGTCAAAACTTTGAGTTATGCCAAAATGTAAAATTTTACTTGGGGAACTACATTTTAAAGCATGAGTTGACTTGAATATTTCATGAAAATGGTTTTTAAAGCTTAAAAATAGTCAGCTAAGAGCATTATTAAAGTCATTTATATTAAATTTTAGTTGAAATAAAAGTTTAATTCAAAGTTATCAAGTGAAAAACTAAAATTTAAATTTATTTCAGCTTATTTCTTTTAAAGTCAGTAATTTTAAAAAGTAAATGACAATATTTTGCAAGTTAAAGTTAGAATTTTCAAAGAAAATTTTATAAACAAATTATTTTAGTACTTTGATGACAAAATGAGTTTTGAGTTTATATTTTATTGAGGAATTCTAATTTGTAAAACATAAACAAAGTTATTAATGCATTAAATCAATAGCTTTGGTTAACCAAATAAGAATTAAGTCTCAAAATAGGCTTAAGCTCTTAAAGCATAATTCAAGCAATATAATTTTCCTTGGGGAGATAGCATGTTTTAGCCAAATAGTAATAAATTGTCATTAAAACGCTTATAAATTTTGGCTAGCATGTAATTCATCAATCAATTTCAATAAAAATCTAAAATTCATCAAGAAAATTTTTGTTAATTTAGCAATTCTTCAAGCAATTTACCACTAATTGCACAATTCCTTAAGAATAACAAATGGTAACAAAAAATTACTATTTCGTTCATATTCTCAAAAAAATCCATACTTACTTTAAACATTAAGGTAGCAAATAACAACCACAAATTATGATATAACAAAACATCATCATCAATACTAACATCACATAGATCATTCGCAAGGCACAAAAGAGTACAGAATAATAAGTTACTATCTCACTATACATTATTTCTAATACAACACATCAATTGCTACTTCAATTATATCAATTGGTAGAAAGCATCAACTTAAATATCAACATATGTAGCCAATTACAATGAAACAATCAATTGATGCTTTTAGTATCTTTTTTACCAACTTCACAATTCAATTCAAAATTATTTAAATGAAAGTTACCTTGATGATATTATTTTCAAAAATATGTTTCGATTGAATTTAAATTAGCTTAGGGAGTTGGTGCGATGTTGCTGGGATTCGATGGTATAGTCGGGGCTGAGATTCAATTTCGGTCTATTGGGGGATTCTCGGCTAAGGCCAGTCCATCGAATTAAGTAGGATCACTTAGGATAGTTGAAATTAATAACAAGGTAGTGGCTTAGGGTGCAACGTTGACTCGAGTAGGGTTAGTAGCACCGTTGATCTTTATTTAGGCCAGGATGGGTTCGGCTTTGTTGAGGGAAGCAATAGGGGTGTTGTGACTGATGTGAAAATTATTCAAAGTCAACAATCAAATTCATTATTGCGAGAAGGTTGTAGCAAATAATGATGCAAGAGCTTGAGGCATGACAGTTTTGGTCTTGATAGTAACAACCCAAAGTAAAAAGGAGATAGCTTTGATCCTGGGTGAGGAAATGATGGTGATGGATGCGATAACTTGTGGAAAAGTAGCCAACGAAGAGATGGTAGCCTTAGCTTGAGCGGTTTGAGGTGACATGCGAGCTACTTTTTAGACCAGGTCATGATCCCTAACGACAGTAGAAGCAACTAGAGCTGGTGCTGGCCCAGTAATGATTGGAGTTGGGGTAGCAACAGAATGATGGTGATGTTAAAATTTTGTGATTAAGGGAGAAAAAAGTGGTGATGGGTTTTGATTGAAATTTAAATTAAAATTTTTATTTAATTGGAGATTTTAATATAAGAATGAAATTAGAAAAATAGATATTGGAGCTCTAATTTGTTAGTAGTAAAAGCTTTAGGGAAGTGAATTTTGTTAGGAATTTAGTAAATAAGGTGAATTTTGAAGGTTCTGCTAAGGAAAAGCTTGGGGAATTTCTTAATTTAGCATTAAATTTTGAAATTCTTTTTGAGAAATTTATGAGGAATTATGGATTTAGGAAGAAATTGGTTGAATTTTATTAATTCCTTTAGGACTTAAATTTTGAATTTATTGATTTGAAGAGAAAGAATTAGATTGAGGATTGGAGTTTGATGAAGAAATATAATATTTGTTGGCCTATTCCTACCACTCACTGAGGAATTCTTGATGTCTGTACTTAGCTAACTTTCACTTACACTCTATTTAGCTATGTTCATTAATTTAGGGTTAGATAACTCTATAAAAATATTTATGGTAATCATCAAATTTAACATGTGGCCTAGGCATTCTTAAGGAAGAGAAAGAAGAGAGCAAGTTAAAGAAGTTGTTGACTAAAGGTTACAACCTTAATTTTTGATGATGAAATTATTTGATAAAAATTAGGTACTAATTATTTTGCAAGTGATGTATGTAAAAGGGGCCATCAAAATAAAATGAAAATGTATATGGATCAAGCCCACAATTGCAAAAGCTCAAAGTTGAAGCCCAAAGAAAGCCTTGAAGCCCATGAAGAGAATTGTAGGACTTTTTGGTAATTTTAGATTCCGTATGAGGGTAGAAGTGAGAAGTGACTTTGCCTTAGAAACTTAAATTTGTTTTTATGTAAAAATTGAAAAAAAGTCTTTTTAAAAAACAAAAATGTAATTTTGGCTTACCAAAATTTTCTCAAATTGGCAAAAGTGTTTTTCAAATGGACAAAAATGTCTTTCTAAAAGACCAAGGCTTCCTTGCACTAAAATCAAAAAGAATTCACATGTGAACAAAAATGGTAACTTGGTGTTAGGCTAATTCAGGAAAGTTTACTCTAAAAATTTCAGAGTACTTTTTAAAAGCTTGTTTCAAATCTGAAGCTGATTTTCTCTAGCAAGCAAGCAAAAAGAATTTTGTTGTTACTTCACATACTTGACCTTCACATGTTTTGAATCTTAAGAATATATCTTTAATAATTTGGTATCTAGGGACAACTCTTTTTTGAATATAAACATCTTTTACAAATTATCTAAGATTGTATGTGAAGAAGCAATTTAGTTTTCTTTAAAAGATTTCATTTGTGCTTCCTTGGTTGGTCACCTTCTCTCTAATATCCATAGGTTTTCTTGTATTCATCTTGCTTAAGTGAGAAACACACACCATCTCAAATTATTCTAAAAAATTTGAGAGGCATCATTGAGTGAGCAACGGATGCTTAGTTTCTGGATCTATTCAAAACTAGGATTATACACAATTATTGAAGTTGTTGGGAAAACCAAAGGGGAAGCTAGTTGCTAGAGCTATTCAAAACCAGCTTGGGTAGCAGCTTAAATAGGGTAGATCTAAGGCTGTAATTGGCTTGTCTCTTACCTATGAAAATAGAATTTTTTTTATAATGAAAAATCTTAAGGAGGGTTCCTTAAGGAGTAGATGTAGGCAAGGGGTGTTGAACTACTATAAAAATTTGCTTATGTTAATTTTTCTCTCCTTCTCTCTTCTCTTATTTACTTTATAATATATGGCTTAATCAACTCTTTTTATTTTTTATTTTCCTTGGTGCTCATCAAAATTGGATTTAATACTGCTTTCATGAATTAAACAGCTTCTCACAAAGTTCTAAAATCAGCTTTCTAAACTCACTGTTTAAACTAGCAAATCAGTTTTCAGATTTCAAAAAAATTTTGTACAGCTCAATTCACCCCCCTCTTGAGCAGCCTAATGAACCTAACAGTTAGTATCAAAGTAGGTTTATCCTGCTAAGTGATCTATATGGCTGCTAGCTCTAGTGTTGTCCCTATTGCATCGGGACTCCCCGAGGGAAAATCTATTTCTAAACCACCTCTTTTCACTGGACCTAATTATGATTACTGGAAAAATATAATGAAAAATTTTATTCAAGCTGTTGACATTAATTGCTGGAAAATCATCCTTATTAGACCCTCCATTCCAACTAAAGAAGTTATTGATGGCACAATAGTTCCACTTCCTAAATCTGAATATTCAGAAGCTCATTGGAAGATGGTGCAGCTAAATGCTAAAGCTCCTAACATGATTCATTGTGCTCTTGATGTGAATGAATATAATAAGATCTCAACATACACTTCTGCCAAACAAGTATGGGACAAGCTTGAAGTGATATATGAGGGAACAAATCAAGTCAAGGAATCTAAGAGAGAGTACGAGTTCTTTTTCATAAAGCCATATGAAACTATTTCCTTTATGAACTCTCGATTCAATGAAATTGTCAATGCACTGAAAAATCTTGGAAGAAACATCACTGAAGAAGAAATGATGAAGAAATTCCTCAGATCTCTACCTAAAAAATGGAAACCAAAGTGACAGTTTTGTGTGAAGCTAAAAATTTGAGAAACTACTCTTATGATGAGTTGATTAGATCCTTACTCACTCATGAGATGATGATGAAAGGCAAGTCTAAGGACACTTTAACGGAAAATAAAAAGAGAGGAGACATTGCTTTAAAGATGGAATCTAGCACTGATGACTCAACCAGCTCCGAAGATGAAGATGTGGCACTAATCACAAGGAGATTCAAGAAAATGTTTAAGAAAGGTGGAAACTTACAAGAAAAATATGAGAAAGATGTTTAAGCCAAAGTCAAAGCCTCAAATTAAAAAGGAGACCCCATAGATCATTTTCCTTGAATGCAATAAACCGGGACATCTGAGAGCTAATTGTCTAAAGATGAAAAAGAAAACCAATAAGGAAAAGCTCAAGAAAGCAATGGTTGCAACCTGGACTGATAGTAAGGAATTTAGCACCAGTCAAAAAATCAAAATGGAGAAGAAAATGCCAATCTCTGCTTAATGGCAAAAGAAGATAAAAAAAATCTGCAAATCTCAAGCTGATATAGAAGCTGAACTAGATCTACTCACAAAATCAGCACATAAGGTATACTTTTCTAAACCTATCTCTTATGATGAGTTGGAAGCTGCTTTTGGTGACTTATTTAAAGAATTCAAAAAATTATCCAAAAAATATGGAAATCTTAAAAAGGAACTAAAAGTTTTAAAATTTGAAAATAAAGTGTTGCCACTTGCTGAATGTGAATGTCATAATGATCTTGATGTCTTAAAGAAAAAGAAAATAGAGAATGACAAAATTTTTGCTGACTCGTCTGAGAAAGTAGCTCAAGTAGAAAATGAAATTAGCTTTTTGAAAAGAGAGCTTGATGCTACCACCGAAAAAAATGTAACATTCATGAGAGAAAATGAAAATCTTCAATGAATATATTGAGTCAGCTCACACTTGATGTAATCCTAGGAAATCAGTATGCTCACTTTGATAAATCAAGCATAGGCTACACTAAATCTGGAAAGTATAAGAAGTATGAAGCTCACTTTGTTAAAGCTGCCTCTTCAAGCTATAAGCACTTTACTTTCTTTTACTATAATCATAAAGAGGATATTGCAAAATTTTATGATTACAAAAGAGGCATCTCTAAAGCAAAGTTTGTTTGGTTGCCAAAGAAATCTAGCCTCATCTATAAAACTAACTTGATAGGACCCAAATTAGTTTTGGTACCTAAAATCAAGTGATCTAATTATAGGTATGACTAAGGTGCAAGAATGTGCAAAATAAGTGGTACATGGACAGCGCTTATTCTAGGCACATGATGGGTGATAGATCAAAGTTCACCCAATTAAAGATGCCAAGTAAAGGAATAGTTAGCTTTGGAGATGACAGCAAAGCTAAAATCATTGGAATAGGAGCAATTGGCACAAACCCATCAATTGAGGAGGTATCTTTAGTTTTTGGTTTAAAGTTCAATCCTTTGATTATGAGTTAACTGTGTGATAGGAATAATAGACTCATCTTTGAACCAACTCATTTTGAAGTCCAAAGTTTGCATGATAATCAAACTCTTTTTATTTGCAATAGAAGTGAAAATGTTTACTTGGTTAACTTTAAGAAATTGAATCATGCTAGCAATTTGTGTTTATCTTCCATATATGATATTTGGCACAAAAGACTAGGTCATGCAAGCATGTATTTCATTTCAAAGTTGTCCAAAACTAACCTTGTTAAAGGACTGCCTAAGCTAAAATTTAAAAAGGACAGTGTTTATGATGCTTGTCAACTGGGCAAACAAACAAGGTCATCTTTCAAATCAAAAGGATCAGTTTTAATAACCAAACCTCTAGAATTATTGCATTTAGATTTGTTTGGTCCGGTTTCACTATCTAGTTTAGGAAGAAAGTCATATGCATTAGTTATTGTTGATGATTATTCAATATTCATATGGACCCTCTTCCTAGCTCATAAGGATGAGGCATTTAACAAGTTTTCTAGTCTATGCAAGAAGCTTCAAAATCAAAAAGGGTACAATATCATAACTCTTCAAAGTGACCATGGAAAAGAGTTTGAGAATAAGTTATTTAAAGAATTTTGTGATGAATTTGGAATAACTCACAACTTCTCAGCTCCAAGGACACCTCAGCAAAATGGTGTTATAAAAATAAAAATAGAACCTTTCAAGAAATAGCTCGAACAGTGCTCAGTGAAGCTAATTTGCCTAAATACTTATGGGCTAAAACTATCAACACAGCATGCTATAATTTGAATAGAGCATTGGTTTGATCTTCTTTGAAAAAGACTCCCTATGATATGTAGAAAGGCAAGAAACCCAATTTAAGTTATTTTAAGATCTTTGGATGTAAATGCTTCATTCAAAATAACAAGAAAAATCCTCTAGCTAAGTTTGATGCAAAATCAAATGAAGGAATTTTTCTTGGGTATTCTGAACATAGCAAGGCCTATAGGGTTTTTAACAAGAGAACACTTAGTGTTGAGGAGTCAATTCATGTAGTTTTTAAAGAAACTAACCAAACTCTACCAAGTAGAGATGTTGTTGATGACTTGCTTGTAGGTGCTGAAAATCCTAGGCAAGAACAAAAGGAACAAGCTGAAAAGACTCAAAAAAGAGATAATGTCCAAAATCAAGGGCCTAACAGAGCTGAACAAAATTAAAATGAAAAGACTCCTAAAAATTAGTCTGACCCTGTACCAGACTCTCAGCCTGATGAAACTTAAGAAAATTAGCAAAGCTCTAATAATGATCTACCAAAGAATTAGACATACCATAGACATCACTCAAAGGACAATCTCTTGGCAAGTTCTTCAAGCAAGGTCACAACAAGAAGTTACTTCAGAATAATGATTAGGAATGTGGCATTTGTCTCCAAGATAGAACCCAAGACTATAGATGAAGCACAACAAGATGAAAATTGGATTTTGGCAATGCAGGAGGACCTAAATCAGTTTGAAAGAAATAGTGTCTAAAAATTAGTTCCAAAGCCAAAGAACCAAACAGTGATTAGAACTAAGTGGGTATTCAGAAATAAGATGGATGAGCATAGAAATGTGAGAAGGAACAAAGCAAGGCTGGTTGCTAAAAGTTACAACCAAGAAGAAGGGATAGATTTTGATGAAACTTTTATACCAGTTGCTAGACTTGAAGCTATAAGGATTCTTTGTGCATTTGCTTATCTCAAGAACTTTAAGCTATATTAGATGGATATGAAGAGTGCCTTCCTCAATAGGTACTTAAATGAGGATGTGTATGTAGATTAGCCCCCTGGTTTTAAAAACTATGACAAACCTAATCATGTCTACAAGCTAACAAAAGCTTTATATGGTCTCAAATAAGCACCTAGAGATTGGTATGAGAGACTAAGCAAGTTTTCGTTAGAAAAGGGGTTTGTAAGAGGAAAGGTGGATAAAACACTCTTTACCAAAAATTAGCTTGACAATATTTTGATAGTCCAAATCTATATAGATGACATTGTATTTAGTGCCACCAAGGAGAGCATGTGCAAGCAATTTGCTGAGATGATGACGGGAGAGTTTGAAATGAGTATGACGAGAGAGCTATATTTCTTCTTAAGTTTGCAAATAAAATAGTATGAGGATGGAGTTTTTATAAATCAGTCCAAGTATGTTAGAGAGCTACTGAAACAGTTTAAGATGTTTGAAGCTAAAGTCAGCAAAATCCCTATGAGTGCAAGCACCAAATTGGAGGAAGATGAGAAAGGTAAAGATGTTGATAGCAAGGTATACCGAGGTACCATTGGCTCTTTACTCTATCTCACTGAAAGTAGGCCTGATATTCATTTTAGTGTCTGTTTATGTGCATAGTTTCAAGCTAATCCTAAAAAATCACACTTGAAAGATGTTAAAAGGATCATGAGGTATTTTATAGGAACTCAAAACCTAAGTCTTGGGTATCTTAAAGATTCATCATTTGATCTTATTGGATATAGTGATGTTGATTTTGTAGGAAGTAAAGTTGATAGAAAAAGCACATCAGGCATATGCTAATTTCTTGGCAATGCTCTAGTTTCCTAGTTGAGCAAAAAGCAAACTTCACGAGCTTTATCAACTATTGAAGCTGAATATATAGCCGCTGGAAGTTGTGTAACTAAAATCTTATGGATTAAGTAGGAATTGGAAGATTATAGCTTGAGGTACGCTCATATTCTGATTTTGTGTGATAAAACTAGTGCTATATATTTGACAAAGAATCCTATTTTTCACTCAAGAACAAAGCATATATAAATCAAGCATCACTTCATAAGATATCATGTTCAAAATGGGGGATATTGAACTAGTTTTTGTTCCAATTGAAAATCACCTTGCTAATGTTTTTACAAAACTGTTAGGAGAAGATCAATTTTGCAAAATCAAAAAAGAACTTGGTTTGATGAACTTGGAAGCATTGTGAATCAATTTCTTTTGCTGTTCTTTTTGCATTTTTTATTTATTTTCATATTCACGTGTTGCATTTCTTTCCTAGTAATTTTTTAGACACACTTGCATTATCATGCATACCATGCATATTAAATTTATTTTTCTTGGATTTTATTCCTATTGTTGTTTTTGTATCCATTTGAAAATTGTATCATATGCTGGACTAAATTATAAAATTTAGAAATTAAAATTGGAGTATAAATATAACTTGAATTTTTTCCTTGATTAGTGTGTCATGGCATGTTATCTTTCAAAATTTAGAATTCAAATTTGTGTTCTGTCAGATGAATCTCTCCTCTATATTAGAACCAAATTTTATCTACTAAATAAATATCTTTTACTTGGATAAAGACCAATACAGCCCGAAATGGTAAGCTTTTAAACCTAAATATATGTGTATTAGATAAAGTTGCTCAACTTGTAGTTCATTTTAGAAAACCTAGAACTTAAACTCTTTGGGATTTTGGATATAGATCGATCCTCTCTAGCCTATTAATAAACCCAAGCCATTTTTACTTTTTCTCTTTTCTTCTAAAATTCGAATAAACCCTAATTTCTTTTCAAAACTGCATCTTCCTCTTTTTTAGTAGTTGTTGCCCTCTCCTTTACCCAACCATCATTATTTTTCTCCTACTTATACACCTCTCCTACTTTAAAAGCCTTGAGAATAGGAAAAGAAAGCAAGGTAATTCCTGAATCCAGCTTAGATAGCTCTAAAAGACCCAAGAAGAAGGTAAAGAAGGAAGCGAAGGATGATAAAAAGAAAGTGAAGCTAACAGAAAAGAAAAACACAAATAAAAAGGAGATAATGGGAAAAAAGGTTAAGAAGGTGGAATTAAATAGCTCAAGTAATAAAATTATCCCTCCAAAATCATTGACTGGGGTTATTTTAAATCTACAGAGTTCCCTTTTAGAGAATGGTTTAAGAAATAAAAATGGGATTGATTTCATTAAGATGAGGACTGTGATATACAAAAATTTGGTGAGGAAATTCTATGGCTCCATTCAAGTAGTCAATGAAGAGAAGTTCAAGATAACTTTGAAAGGTAAACACTTCACTATCACTCTCAAATACTTGGCACAAGTATACAAGGTTTTAAACAAAGGAACCAAAGTCTCAAAAAAATTGGATTTGAAGAAGGTGGAGGACTACAATGAAAAGTAATTTAAGAGAAAGGTCACTGGGAATCCAAAGATAGAAGAAACAGAAACTGTAAGCTCTGCTACTCTGAAAACCAACCTTAGGATAACTCATAAATCTATCACTCACTTTATTGCTCCTAAGGCAGGAAGTTATTATTATGTAAGTAGTTTAGAATTATGTTTGATATGGCACCAGATAAACTTAAAAAGGTTCAATTTATGTTATTTAACGATGGGATTTATGACGAGTGTAATAAAGGCCAAGGGCCTGCCTTATGCTATACTGCCCTCTCTTTGAATATCTTGAAGTTGAGTTGGATGATGAGATCTATATGACTATGAATGATTTGGGAAAAATATCAAAAATCTTTATTTTGAAAACCAAAAGGGTCAAGATGGAGAAAAAGAAAGTTGAGAGTGCTAAAGAAAGCAGTGAAGAAAATAGCTTGGCAAAATTAGTTTCTGACACAGAAGAGTCTAATGATGACAACAAAGAAAAATCTGACTCAGATGTTGAGATAAAAATAGATAGTAGTAAGCAAGACACTACAAACGAATCGAGCTCTGCCAGTAGCTCAAAGAAGCCAAAAAAGAGCAATAAAAGAAAAGAAAAATAAGAAAGTGGCTCAAAAAAAGCGGCAAGAAAGAAATAGAAGCTTAAAGAAAAAGATGAAGAAATTAGTGTCAATAATGAGCATCAAGAGAAAACTGATGAACTGTAGCCTAACATTGTTGCAACAAATGAAGCTGGTGAGGAAGCTGGTAAGAAAGCAGAATCAGATACTAAAGCTACAAGAAAAAATGAACAGAGTCACCTTCTGATGAGAGACCAATAGAAACTAGTTCACACTCTTACCGACTGGTTTGAAGAGTTTATCAAAAACTACAGAAGTGAGTTTGATGCTTTTTTAAAAAAAGTGGCAGATCATATGGAGGCTGCCGAGAAAAATTAGAGTAGGGCAGTGACTGAAGCTAGGCAGTAGGCTTTAGTAAAGCTACTCCAGCCATCTCTTTCCAAGGCTCAAACCTCATCCAAACTAACACCTTCCAAGCCTCTTCCATAACCTAAAAGACATACTCGCTCTAGCTCCATCATTCATACCAAACCTATTAAGCTAAGAGAAATTGGATCTATAGACAAGCATGAAGAAGTTTAGCTTCCTGTCTATCTTTTATGACCACTTAGCTTGAACAATTACTTATGTACTAATTATTCTAGGTTTTATGTTTACCTTTTCATGGTTGTGTGGTTTAGTCCATCCCCCTTTATCATTTTTTATTCTTTTTTATTTGATTGATGACAAAAAGGGGGAGTAGTAGTAGTTGCTTAAGGATTGACTCTAGCTTGCTTATTGATGATTGCATTTGATGCATTTGCTATTAGCCTAATTCTACCCTATTATTCTATTGCTTATTTCATTTGTTGTTGAATTAATTATTTGTGCTCTTATTTGAACTCTATCCTTGATCTCTTGATTTGGCTTCTTATTTGTGATTCACAAAATAAATTTCCTAATGTACTACAGTATTCCCATTATTTTGCCCATGCTCTGATCTACAATAAATGTCATGATAAAACTAGTTTGGCCAGAGAAATTAGCTTGATATATTTATGCTCAAATTTTTATTTCTTTTTAGTATAATTTTTGTCCAAAATTATTGACAAAATTCAAAGGAAGCAATTGTTTTGGGCATAAATTAAAGGGGTCATTTTTGCATAACATTGCATATATCATCACATCATCATTTCATCACTTAAATACTTTGTCATTGTGAAAATAAATTTTTATCAAGTTTTATCATCATTAGAAAAGGGGGAAATTGTTGACTAAAGGTTACAACCTTAATTTTTTATGATAACATTATTTGATAAAAATTGGATACTGATTATTTTACAAGTGATGTATGCAAAAGGGACCATCAAAATAAAATGAAGATGCAAATGGATTAAGCCTACAATTGCAAAAGCTCAAAGTGAAGCCCAAAAAAAAGCCTTGAAGCCCATAAAGAGAATTGTAGGACTTGTTGGTAATTTTAAATTTTTTGTGAGGGTAGAAGTGAGAAGTGACTTTCCCTTGGAAGCTTAAATTTATTTTTATGCAAAAATTGCAAAAAGTCTTTTTAAAAAATAAAAATGTAATTTTGGCTCACCAAAATTTTCTCAAAATGGTAAAACTATTTTTCAAATGGACAAAAATGTCTTTTTAAAAGACCAAGGCTGCCTTGCACCAAAATGGAAAAGAATTCACATGTGAACAAAAATGGTAACTTGGTGTTAGGCTAATTCAG
This sequence comes from Macaranga tanarius, assembly GCA_949673435.1. Classification (NCBI taxonomy): domain Eukaryota; kingdom Viridiplantae; phylum Streptophyta; class Magnoliopsida; order Malpighiales; family Euphorbiaceae; genus Macaranga; species Macaranga tanarius. Next base: position 3,734 of record CATIWO010102573.1, on the reverse strand, counting down.
AAAATGATTTTCTGTAGCAAGCAAGCAAAAATAATTTTGTTGTTACTTCACATACTTGACCTTTATATATTTTGAATCTTAAAAATATACCTTGAATAATTTGGTATCTAGGGGCAACTCTTTTGCAAATATAAACATCTTTAACAAATTATCCAAAAGTGTGTGTGAAGAAATAATTTGGTTTTCTTTGCGAGATTTCATTTGTGCTTCCTTATTGGCCATCTTCTCTCTAATATCCATAGGCTTTCTTGTATTTATCTTGTTTGAGTGAGAGACACATACCATCTCAATTTGTTGTAAAATATTTGAGAGGCATCATTAAGTGAACAATGGATGTTTAGTTTCTGGATCTATTCAAAACCATGATTGTACATAATTACTAAAACTATTGGGAAAACTAGAGGGGAAGCTAGTTGTTGGAGCTATTGAAAACCAGCTTAGGTAGCAGCTTAGATAGGGTAGATCTAAGGCTATAATTGGCTTGTCTCTTGCCTGTGAAAAGAGATGTTTTTTTTTATAGTGAAAAATCTTAAGGAATGTTCCCTAAAGAGTGGATGTAGGCAAGGGGTACCGAACCATAATAAAAATTTGCTTGTATTAATTTTTCTCTCCTTCTCTCTTCTGTTATTTACTTTGTGATATATGGCTTAATGAACTCTTTTTGTTTTTTATTTTTCTTTGTGCTTATCGAAATTAGATTTAATATTATTTTCACGAATTGAACAGTTTCTCACAAAGTTCTAAAATCAGCTTTCTAAACTTACTATTTAAACTAGCAAATCAGTTTTCAGAAAATTTTTGTAAAGCTCAATTCACTCCCCCTCTTGAGCAGCCTAACGAATCTAACAAAAGTGAAAATGAAGGAGAGAATAACTTACGAATTATTTATACATATAACCCAAGTTAATTATATATGAGAGACATTATTTGAGCCCTTATTATTAATTTGATTAAAAGTCAATAAGAGCCCATTATCCCATAATGTATTAAAAGTCCAATCCATTAATTTTAGCTTAGGGAGTAAATTGCAAGAAAAATCTGGAAGCACACATTCTGTTAAGCATTTCTTACAACTAGGAAAAAGAACTCAAGGGGCACAAGTTATAGAATTGATTGAAGAATTATTTCAAAATTGAAAAACCAATGATTCTTAAGCTTTTATTAGAGAATTAATGACATGTTATTATAAAAAGCATCAAGAAATCAAAAGCTGACATCTTACATTAGACATAGTTATCAGCCAATCAATGCACAACAATCATTCACCAATCAATTTCTACAAATACTCATTAGCCAAATTCTCAACTTTTATAAATTTTCTATTTCTTTAGTTTTTTCAATCATAAATTCCTATTTTCTTAGAGCTTGTAATCACCTCTTTAATATAAAAAGTTCCTGTTCTATAACTTTTTTACAAAAAGTTTTCCTTTTATTTCTACTAAATTCACAAAAATCTACCTTGGAAACTAAATAAAATATTGTAAAGGCATTTGAGGATCCACAATTCTATTTGATAGAATTCAAAATCTTATTGGAAAAGAAATTCCTCTAGCACGCTCATGCTAGATTGAACCCGATTTGCTAAAAATTGAAGCAACAATTATAAAAAGAATTGATTTAATATTTAATAAAACAAAAGAAATAAATAAAATAAACCATACCTGATTTTTGAGCACCACATCGAAAGATGAGGTTACAATGGCCAGAGAATAGAGAATGGAGTGACTAGAGAGGGATGGCCAAAGGAGAGTATGGGGTGGGAGAGCCAACGGCAATGGTTTTGAATAATGAGTGGGTAAAAAAATAAAATGGAACGAAAAGGAAAAGGCATTAGAGTACATGATCTAAAATTTAGTGACAGATTAGTCTGTTGCTAATCTATTGCTAAATTTAGAGTTTTTCCGCCCTTTTATATATTAGTGAAGGATTTGAATATTTATTTCTAATATATAATTCGTAGTTAAATTGACCTTAAATGTTTGACACCACTTATCGCCACTATTTAGCTACAAATTTGAATATTCATTACTAATTAGTGATGACTACATAATCCATCGCTAATTGGACCCTAATCATTTGGCGGGAACTTTTGCCACTTTTCATTTATTATTTTTTAAATATTTCTTTAAATCCATCGCTAAATATCTTAACTTGTCACCTTTCTCCATTGCTAGTATGTAATTATTTTGTAGTGCGTGTTTGTACAATATAACTTAATATAAATGCATATAATAAGGAGATTATTGGTGAATGAAATATTATAATGAGAAAAATACAAATGGAGTCCAATTGAAATATTAGGCAAACCCAAAATTGTATATAGTTTTTGAATCCAACCTTTGAGGTGTGGTTATTTAAACCTCCATGAAATTTAGTTGCTATAGTAAAAATGTCTATCTTTCACTTTAGGATATTTTAGGTGGAAGAACTTAACTTGTGCTTAAATATTTGGTAACTGCAACATTATATATATAGGTTTTATAACTTAATCGATAGATATAATTTTAAGCCATAAAGGTTAGTGCTAGAGATGAAAATTGATATTTGGGTAATAATTACACCTCAACTTCTTTACAGCCTATTATATAAATACTTGTACTTGTATGAATTTACCACTTTACCCCTACACTCGCATAAATTTACCACTTTACCATTATATGTATGATGATGTGTCGTCCCATATATCTTACCAATAGTGCAAAAAGTGGCTTATTAGTTATGATTTGGATGAGTTGGGGTATTTATTAAATGGTACAAGTGTAAGTAGAGGTGTCAAAATTTCAAAAACCGTTAAGTTCAAAGGGTGGCATATGTATTATGCCTATATATATATATAAACAACTAGGAAACTTTTAGATGAAATTATGCTTTAATAGCATAGCCATATCAAGTGAACCAAATTGAGTAATAGCCAATCTAGAACGACAAGGCCATTGTATCTAACACAGCCTATGTCAGGCAGCAAAACACCCATGCTTTCTTTTAGCATACATGTATCATGCATAAATATATTTGACTAAGTTAAAGTTACACACCATCTGCACATATATGTTATTAGGTTATGCCTTCGATCTAGCTATTGAAAATGATAATGCCATGCTAAGGAATGATATGGTCGCGTGATGAGTGTGAAAAACACATGTTTTAAGCACTCTATTTTATTGCATCTTAGGCTTAATAGTTGCATTAGTTAGTTAGTTTTTAGTTAATTTAGTTAGTTTAGTTATTTTGTCTTAATTAGTAGGATTTATTTATTTTTAGATAATTTCTTTTATGTTTTGTTTTGTAGGATGCATTGGGATGAAGATTGGATAAATCCTTGAAGGTTGGATGAGCTAAGGACTTAAGATAAGGACTTATCTACATTGGGGATAAGTGAGGCCGTGATTAAGAGTGTTTTGGCCATATTACAGAGTGGCACGGCCATGCCAAAATCAAGCACAGTCGTGCCACTCACAGAGCTCAGCAAATCGTTGTGTCTTGCGCACCCATGCCATTTTCTTGCGCACCCATGCCAGCTTTGTGTGATAGCCTACGAAATGATATTTTTCAGCTGAAGATTAGATAGATAGGGACTTATCTCTTATCTTTTGATTAGATAGAGTTAGAAAGGGGTTAGATTACCTTTCTTACTAGGTCTTTAGGTCTATAAATAGGACCCTTTCATGTTCATTTAAGGGTTGTTCTTGTTTTTGGATTCTACTCTAGTTTATGTTTTTCTTTTAGTTTCTATC
>CATIWO010102535.1:0-12188 GCA_949673435.1 Macaranga tanarius | reverse complement strand
AATAAACTTATCTAACATTGTACTAAGGGTAAATATTCAAATAAACAAACACTTTGATCCAAATGAATATTTCATTGCCATGGGGATAAATATACAATGTCTATATACATGAATGGCCATAGGGCACATCTACACTAACATCATCCTATACGATGCTTGCAATATAAGTTTCATTCCCGATAAAAGTTCAATTACAAACTTAATTTCTCTCTCAGGTAACAAACCTGTTAAATCCTCTGAAATTACACCTTCAAATTTATTTACCACAGGAACACTCTCCACATATACTTCTTTCTTTCCTTTATTAATCACAAAAGCTAAATAAGCTTCACACATTTTTTTAAGATATTTCATAGTTGTCATTGTCGAAATAATATTAGTATGCACCTTCCTACCTTCCCCCACAAAAGAAATTCTTCCTCTATTTTCTTTCTTAAACACTACTTGCCTTTCATGATAATTCACATTTGCTCAATATCGACTTGAACCATCCATACTAAGTATAACATCAAACTTATTAATCGGCAAAGCTATGAAATCCCATTTCATTTCATCTTCTCCTATCCTTACTGAAACATCCTTAACCACTATTTTCCAAATTACACCCATCCCCATTGGCATACTTACAACTATAAGTTCATTTTTGTCACACAACTTAAGTTTATTATGTATAACAAATGCAGATGATATGAATAAGAATGTAACACCAGGGTCAATCAATATATGAACTAACTTATTAGAAATGTAAGTCGTACCCATTATCACATCTAGTGCAATCTTAGCGTCACGCTCTGTCATTGCATAAATTCTAGCTTACTGCACATTCTCTGCTACATTTTCCTATCCAACAGGACTCTCTTGAGCTCATGAAGCTCTACTTGCTTTACTGTATACAACAGTTGATCTTGCTACATTTGGAGGTCTACCAGCTCTTCCATTCCTTGGAGCATTTAATCCTTGCACAGATTGCTCCCCTAGCATATCCTTTGTACACTGGCAAGCATAATGACCAATCTCATTACACTTAAAACAATGAACTTCACTTCTCCCACAACTACCTACAAGATTTCTTCTACAAATATTATACCAAGGCATAATAACTCCTCTTATTGGGACATTCCCAATATTAGTAGGCCTAGGTGGTGTCATTGTTTGTCTCATAAACATTTGGATACCTTGGGACCTATTATTGCCTCCAGTTCTCACATTACTCCTAGAATAAGGAGAAAATCTTAACTTTTTACCACTACCACCCTACCAAGATTGCCTCGATGTTCCTTTATGGTAATAAGATTTTGCCCGATTTATAGTTTTCGATTCCTTATCCCACCTTTCTTGCTCCATCACCTTCTCAACCCATCCTCTAAAGGTTGTACCAACATACAAGTTAAGCTTCCTATGTAAGGAGACATGTAATCCATCCCTAAACTTCTAACTTTTCATCTCCTCCGTAGGATATATATCTTTTACATACTTGTACAAATCCTTAAACTTGCCAGTATACTCCCTGGCCGTCATCAAACCTTTTACTAAGTGAACAAAAGATGTTCTCTTTTATTTTAAAAAGTGTCAATCAAACAAACCCTATTGAATTCCTTTTTGAATACTTTCCATATAAAAACCTATCTATACAAATTCTTTACTCGGGTTAACCAATCATCAGCTTTATCGAACATAAGGCCATATAAGTTGCTTACCTTCTCTTCATCACTTAGTTATAATGTCACACCCACTCCGCTAGCTAGTGAGCAGGCGTAACATGCTAAAATGCTGAGCTGGTGCTAATGCTGTAAATAGAATTTATTTAAATCATATTTAATTTTTTTTACTAATAATATTTAACCAATATACTTTTCTGAAAATTTTACTATCTCTATACATAATAAAATCTTCTTAAAACATCCTTAAAATTTTACTTATTTGACAAATTTATCTTAAAAGGTCATACAAAAATCCAAAATCTATATATATTAGCTCAACCTCTTCTAGACACCGGATAGACACCAATACAGGTCCTATAATCTACTGTTGTTGCTACACTACTGGATCTGAAAATAATTTTAAAATAAAAAGGGTGAGTATAAAAATACTCATTGAGTAGTTACAGTGAAATAAAGTGGGAACATTAGCTAATTTATATAATAGTTATATAAATATGTATAAAAATTACTTTGATAAATATTTATAAACTACTGAAATAATACTGATGATATAATATTAAGCTAACTTGTTGGTAGTTTAAATACTACATAAATGTAGATGTATAATTGCTATAAACTGAGATAACATTCATCATGATTTTAAATTCATACACTCATTAAAATATATAACCAAAAGATTATGCTAGATTGCTAACACATTGGGCTCAATAATGACTCTGGCAGTCTAAGTGTATATATATAATGCTGGTCATACGCATGCACAAAGTTTCCCCCAAAAGGCTAACCACCAGATTGTATGCCCCAAAGGCTATATATATAACTAAGCGTTGTCCCAAAGACAGTTGTTAAGTAATATTGCTGAGATAAATATATATATATATATATATATACTACTGAGATAAGACATTAGTCATCATGGTGTAATCTAAAGAGTATATATCACGAGTGTATAGACTTGTTTATAAATCAAAACATTCACTCTAATCAAATTGCTAATAAATCATAATAGCTGCATCTTTAGCTGATACTATAATTAATATACTACTGAGAATAATCATTTTATAAAAGAGTAACAATAACACATTCTTGCTTTAAAATTCCTTTAGCTACATTAGTAATAAATATATTGCTACATGTTCCCAATTTCTATTACGGAAACTAAGTAAGGTGTAAAACGATGAGAATAACTTAATATTTGATAGAAAACTATTTGTAAGAAAATATCAGTTAAATCATGGAAGAACATTTTATATCCTTCAATATTGTTATACATGTAATTTTAAAAAATAAAGTTATAAGTTTAGCCACTCACCTGAGCTTGCTAAGCCAAAAACTAGCTAGCTAGACTTGATCTAGGCTCTACCACTGCTACAGATTTTGATCCTAACATTAAAGAACCAAAACTTAAGATTATGAGTTTTCTATCTAAATTTTACTCAACCTAGTCAATATACGGCTAAAAGATATATTATAGAACCTAAAAAATGGTCTGAAATAACTTCAGTTACGATTTCGGAGCTTGAAAAGGTCACTGAGGCAGCAGCACTGAGGCACCTCCTCAGTGCTGAGGCTTCGCCTGATCGACCTGAAATCACACAGAATGTAGAAAATAGCTCTGTTTCAGCCAAAAACACCAAAAATCAATCCAATTCAAACTCAAACGCCATTGTTAACATCCCAGGGGTCCGTTTTTGATAAACCAATGCCTAAAACTCAATATTCAATCCAAAACATCAAATTTTTTTAATAGTCCAAAAGCTTGAAAGTTTACATATATAAACTTACCAAAATTCTTATATATCAAATCTTGAATTTGCTAAATGAAACTCTGAATTTGTTGTTTGAAATTTGAAGATTGAAAATTAAAGGAAAAGGAAGAAGAAGTTGAGTAGTGAAGGAAGAAGAAAGAAAGAAAAAGAAAATAATGTGTAGGGAGCCATGAATGGTAGAAATGTGAGGAAGGGAAGATGCTACAGTGCTCTTCCATTTTTTAAAACCAAATAGCCATTTTGACCCTATAACACTCTTTAGGCATAAAATAACCCTCAAAACTTATTTTTAATGCTTATCTGATCCATAAATCTATCTATATCCCAGTTAATTTCTGGGGCAGGATATTACAATTCTGTCCCTTTTAAGAAATTTTACCCTCAAAATTTGTATACCTACAAAGAGAATAAATGAGGATATTGAACTCATATATCCTCCTCCATTTCCCATGTGGCTTCCTCCTTAGAATGGTTACTTCACAAAACCTTAACCAATGGAATCACCTTATTTCTCAAGACTTTCTCTTCTTAACTAGGATTTCTACTAGCTCTTCTTCATAAGTCAATCAATTTAATCGACTGCGACTTCAGTATATGAGAGGGATCACTTCTATATCTTCTTAACATGCATACTTGTAATATATCATGCACCTGAGATAACTCTAGAGGAAAAGCTAACTGATATGCTTTTAGTCCAATTCTTTCAATCACTTCATATAGTCCAATGAAACGAGGACTCAACTTCCCACGCTTTCCAAATCAGACTATTCCCTTCTATAAAGATATCTTTAGGAATACCTTATCACCTATATTAAACTCAATGTTCTTTCTTTTCAAATTAGCATAACTCTTCTGTCTATCTTGAGCTACCTTTAATCTACTACGGATTAAATCAATCTTGTTTGTGGTCAACTACCTAATTTTGGGTCCCACAAGTTTTCTTTCCTCGCCTCATTCCAACATACTGGATTTCTGAATTTTCTTCTAGATAATGCTTCATAAGGTGCCATGCCAAGGCTAGCATGATGACTGTTGTTGTAAGAAAAATCCATTAATGGCAAGTGCTTATCCTAACTTCCTATAAATTCCATCACATATGCTCTCAATATATCTTCCAAAGTTTGGATAGTTCTTTCCAATTGACCACTAGTTTGTGGGAGAAAAGAAGTACTAAACTTTAATTTTGTACTCATGGCTTGATGTAAACTGGGCTAAAACTATATGTAAATTTGAGATCTTTGTCTAATACAATGGAGATTGGTGCACCATGAAGCCTTACAATTTCATTCACATAAACTTGTGCCAACTTATCCAAGGAATAATCCACTTTAACTGGCAAAAAGTGAGCTGATTTGGTTAGTTGATCCACTATAAACCATATTTCATCATGTCCTTATTCTATACGAGGTAATCCTATTGCAAAATCCATTTTAATATGCTCTTATTTCCACTCCGGAATAGGAAGTAGTTGCAAAAGACCTGATGGACGTTGATGCTCAACCTTAACCTGTTGACAAACTAAGCATCTAGCTACATCTCTTTTCATACTATGCCACTAATAACTCTCCTTAAGTGTACAATACATTTTAGTACTGCCTAGATGCATTGAGTACGCAGAAAAATGTGCCTCCTCCATAATCTCCCGCTTTAATTCTTCTATATTTGGAATACAAATTCTTTCTCCAAGCATTAACGTTCCATCCTTTCTATTAGAAAAATCAGTTCGTGACCCACTTTTTACCTCTTCAATATCTTTAAATAAATGAGCATCCTAAGTTTGAGCTTCTTTAACTTTTTTTACCAGAATAGGTCTAACCTTGAGAGTTTCCAGCAATGCTCCTTGACTGTTCAATTTCATATCCACATTCATAGCTTGAAGTTCCATAAACAAAGAAAATTGCACTGACTTCATATGAGTTAAGTTACCATAGGATTTCTGACTAAGAGCATCTGCCACAACATTTGCCTTACTAGGATAGTACTCTATTGTACAGTCATAGTCCTTTAACAACTCAATCCATCGTCTTTGCCTCAAATTCAACTCATTTTAACTAAAAAGGTATTTAAGAGATCTATAATCCATAAAAATTTGACACATCTCTTCATATAGATAATGCCTTTAAGTCGTACGAGTAAACACTATAGATGCTAATTCCAAATCCTGAGTAGGACAGTTTGACTCATGTGGCCTCAGTTATCTAGAAGCATATGCTATAACCTTTCCATGTTGCATGAGAACACAACTTAATCCTTTCTTGGAAGCATCACTATACACCACAAATTTACCATCACTAGTAGGAAGAGTTAACACTAGTGTAGAAGTTAAACACACCTTAAGTTTCTCAAAACTCCCTTGACATTCTTCTATCCATACAAACTTCACATTTTCCCTTAACAATTTTGTTAATGGAGCAGCTATAATTGAGAAATCTTGAACAAATCGGCGATAGACCCAAAAAACTCTTCACCTCTGTGGTATTAGTTGGTTGTTCCTATTTAACTATCGCTTCAACTACTTAATTTAGCGAATAGTTGCTCACTTCTTAAAGTTTGCAAAACTATCCTAAAATGTTCTTCATGTTCCTCTTTACTTCAAGAATATACCAGTATATCATCGATGAATAAGATCGATAATTTATCTAAGTATTTTTAAAACACTCTATTCATGAGATCCATGAAGGCAACTGGTGCATTGGTGTGAGACCCGCAACACGTGGTCTCAAACACACCTAAATACATGTCCCAAAAGAATATACTAAAATATAATATGAGTATAAATACATTCCATGCACATCCTTGTATTCATCATACATCACATATATGCATACTAGTGAAACAATTGATAATGTATAAGTGTAATAATTTTTTTTTTAAAATAGCACGGGACTGGCACTCACCAGTGTCTGGAACCAGCCAGTAACTGGCGATCTTCAGTTCACTGGCACTCGCCAGTGACTAGAGGCAGCCACACTCATGCTTCATTCATGCATTTACCAAATTTGACCCTAATAACATAACACACACACAATATGATTCTTGAACAATGCTTCATATATATATAATATAGATTGAACATCCAAAATACATAAGTTGGTATAAACATAACCATATACATAAATTCCACAATCCATTACCCAACTACACATTACATAGTGCAATTCTAACACAACATTACATATGGCCAAAATATTTATCTCATCAACAAAATGCAAGTGATGCATGACAATGAATGGATGGAGGATGATTTCACCAAGCACAACTCTGAGCCTTCGAAAGACACTATCAAAGCAAGTCTCAAGCTGTGTCTAACTATCTCCTGAAAAATAGTTACAAAGGGGTGAGCTTGCAACTCAATAAGCAATTACTAATATAACCATACATATATCACTTCTCAAGAACTAATTAAGTGATAGCATAATAAGAGTTTATAGATTAGGATCAAACAAAAACCATACCTTTACTTCCAAATATATACCAATCATTTATAGAATTTATGCTAAACATATACCAAAATATATACCATATATAGCAAACATATACTCAAAGTATACCACTTACTCATACATATCACAACCATATCAATTAATAATCATATCTCATCTCATGAATGCAAAACTCATATATTCATATCTGACATTGTATTTTGGTATACGGCCGGAACCACCTCACATGCGCATTTCTCATAAGTGGTCACATACTAAGACTATCCACCGGGCTCAGTCCCAGTTCTCACATCCTCACATCCTTACATATAAATTATTGGGTAACTATACAGCCGGCTCAGCTTGCCCATCTCACAATTCATATTTTCTCATGTGACCACTACTGAGACTAGCCACTCAGCTCAGTCCCAGATTTCATAATTAGTGAAGGCTATCCGCCCAGCTCAGCCCCACTATCACATATATCCTCACCATCATTCAATCAATTCACATAAATGTACATAATTCACATTTCAACAATCAAATATTTCTTCACACCACATGTCATCAACCCATTCAACACAATTCAACATTCTTAATAAGTATATATATATATATATATATATATACACACACACACACATTTCTCATCACATAATTTGCCCAATTCATTTTAAGCAATACAATTCTCATATTTAAGAGAATCAATATATATATCATTATATTAATAATTACTTATATAAATATGCCTCTAACTCCTTCAAAAGCAAAGCTCTCGTAGTAATTGGTATCTATTCTATACTTATCAATTCCTACACATAATTCATATATCAATTCACAAAGTAAAAATAACACTTGCACTCAAATGCAACTAAGTGCAACTCTATGCTCAAGGTTCAATGTATCCAAATAATTCACACACATGTCCAAAAATTAGGAAAATAATACTAAAGCTAGAAATATGAGTCTACTTCCAATTCTAATTAGAATTACTTAAATTAGACAAGTATGGAATTAATTATGGATTTTTGATTAAATCCGGGTAAAACAGAGTTGATAGCATAAGTAAGAAAATGTTAGACCCTGCCAGACCACCTTAACAGCAAATTCAGCTCTAGCTCAAAGCACAAAAGTTGTAGAAGATACTCTGAAGTTTCCAGATCATCTAATCCTGCTCAAATCTGAGCTCTACAACTTACGTTATGATTAAAATAATAAGACTAATGCACATGAAAAACAGAACCCGAATTTACAACATTCAAAACCTAACTCAATTAACTAAAAATAAATGTAAGGCTTACCAAAATGATGCACCAATGGCTACTAGACCTTCTTAAACTCCCCAAAATCCTTGCTTGATGAGTAGAGAATATCAAAATCTCCCAAAACTAAACAAAAATCACTCTCTTCTTCCTCTCTACAATTCTCTAACACTAAACCCACACAAACACAAATATACACACGCATTAATATGCACCAATCAAAAACCACTATTTATGTATGAGGTGTCTTCCTCCATAAATACAAATTTATCTCTACAAATAAATAATACTAATTATCTTAATTATTATAAAAAATATCACCATAAAATATCTACACCCCCTTAATGAACTTGGATAATTATCTAATAATCTATAACTTTCTATTTTGACAAATAACTCTGAAACTTTCTTAACGAATATGCTCCTCTCTACCAACATGTACATACCCATACTTAAATATAATCTACAACTCTACTCTAAATGTCATAAAGGTATAATGCATGAATAGTACTTCCAAAATACGGGTGTTACAATTCTCCCCTCCTTATTAAAATTTCATCCTCAAAATTTATTAATCACCACTTTTAGGAAACAAATATGCGTATTTTTGTCTCATCTGTTCCTCCACTTGCCACGTTACTTCTCTAGGAGAATGATGACTCCATTTTACCTTCACTATTGGTATCTCTTTGTTTCTCAATTGCTTCACCTTTTGATCTAGAATTTCAATTGGCTCTTCCACATAGGTCAATGTCTCAAAAATTTCTATCTCCGACTTGCACAATATGACTTGGATCTAATCGATACCACCTTAACATTGACACATTAAAAACATTATGAATCGAAGATAATTCTACTAGTAGTGCCAATCTATATACTAGCGGTTCGATTCTCTCTATAATCTCATAGGGTCCAATGTACCTTGGGCTCAATTGTCCTTGTTTGCCAAATCTCAAAACCCCTTTCCATGGCGACACCTTTAAGAAAACCTTCTATCCCACTTAATATTCCTCCTCCCTTCGATATTGGTCTACATAACTCTTTTGTCGATCTTGTGCCGCTTTGAGACATTTCTTTACTACTTGTATTTTATCAACTGTTTATTGAATCAATTCAGGACCTTCTAGTTATCTTAGTCCTTCTACATCCTAACACACTAGACTTCGACATTTTCTTACGTATAAAGCTTCATATGGAGCCATTCTGATTCTGGAGTGATAACTATTGTTGTATGCAAACTCGATCAATGGTAGATAATCATCCTAGTTCCCTTTAAACTCAAGTATACAAGCACTTATCATGTCTTCTAACGTCTGAATTATCCTCTCTAACTACCCAGCTGTCTAAGGATAAAAAGCCATATTGAAGTGCAATTTTGTTCCCAAAGCTTATTGTAAACTTCCCCAAAAGTGCGAAGTGAATCTAGGATCTCTGTCAGACACAATTGATAAAGAAATGCCATGAAATCTTATAATTTCTGAAACATACAAAGAAGCTAATTTTTCTAGAGAGTCATTAGTTTGAACCAGCGAGAAATGAGGCAATTTGGTTAATCTATTTACTATTACCCACATGACATCGTGTTTCCAAAAGGTCCGAGGCAACCCCACAATAAAATCCATGGTTATCTTCTCCCACTTCTATTCAAGAATCTCCAAAGGTTGTAATTTTCCTGTAGGTGCTTGATGTTCAGCCTTTACTTACTAATAAGTCAGACATCTTGCAACAAACTCCGTGAAATCCTTTTTCATTATTGGCCACCAATAGAAAGGCTTCAAGTCCCGGTACATTTTGGTGCTATCCGGATGCATCGCATAAGGAGCAGAATGAGCTTCATTTATAATTTACCTCTTTAACTCTCCAGTGTTCGGTACACACATCTGATCTTCCATCACCAATATAGCATCCTCCGTGACTGTAAATTGAGAATTTATTCCAGCTTCAACTTTTCTTTCATCTTCTTCAAATACGGATCTTCCATTTATACGCTTTGAATTTGATCTCTCAAAGATGATCTAGCTTGTAAGTTAGCTAATAAATTATCTCTTTTAATATCAAGTACATCATTCATTTATCTCTTTTAATATCAAGTACAACATTCATTCCCCACAACACCATTAGATTGCCCACATCATAACTAATTGTTCCAGTAGAGCATTCTACTGTTTTTCGACTCAAAGCATCCGCTACCACATTTGCCTTTCCCAGGTGATATTCAATGGTATAGTCATAATCTTTCAATAGTTCTATCCATCTTCATTGTCTCAAGTTCTGTAGCACCCTCCAGGTACCACATACAAGTATCCATGCAATACAACAAACACGTGACATATGAAAGTTTTTTTACAAAGATAGGTATACATAAATAAAAATCTCTCGTTTGGTATATTGAAAATAATTTATACAAGTATTTCATAATGTTTATATATATAGTTAAACTTGATTACAAAATGTCCAAATGTCATGATGATGAGGATAGAGATGTTGACACCAAGCCTGCCTTTTTACCCATCTAAGCTCATAAGAAGCACTCCCGAAGCTTCTATCAACACGCCTCAACTAGGCTATCTATCAAGCCTGAAAACCACAATTGCAAAGGAATGAGCTTGCGACTCAATAAGTAATTATTAAGATAAGCGTACATATAGTTCTTCTCAAGAACTAATTAAAGAGAAAAATATAATAAAACCACTAAAATTGGACTACACGGCCGTATATCAACCCGTATAGTCTACTGGTTCCAAATCTCTATTGGGACATGGCGTCCTGAAAAGATTCAATCAGCAAGAATATGATCGCCAATATTATAAATACATTCTAAAAATCATAACATAGGCTTTCAAACCTCTATCAAGTACAAACAATCACCATATAGTCCCATAACCAATAGAACTACATAAAGTGCGTACGGGAGTCCAAATGACAAAGGTTTAAGTGAGCACTAAAATATCAAGCTCAATTAGAGAATCTTAAAGATAGATTCTACCCAACCTCAACACATGGAACTTGTAGAGGACTCTTTAAAGTTTTCATAGTATTAAACCACGCTAAGTTATCGTAAAAATACAAAGATAAAAGTGTGCTGATGGCTCCTCACGAGCGGGTGCTCACGACCATGAGGAGCCTACTCATGGTCGAGATTGGGTGCTCACAGTCGCGAGCCGGACCATGAGCAGCCACCTGAAGCACCATTTTACTGTGTAAAATGTCCTGGGGTGCTCACGATTGCGCCCTTACAGTCGTGACCTGACTATGAGCAGCCCGAGCAACCCCAAAACTCACCTTTTGTCATTCAAATGCACACCAAACCATTCCATACTTGATCATAACTCAAATCAACCTTAAAAACACTTCATAAACATACTAAACATCACATAATGCACATTCATTCACAAGATTTAAACATCCATATACATCATTTCAACAATCCACAACTCACATTCAAACAACATTCAATATATATATACTTAACATAATGCAATGGATGTATGATTATGCTTGTTACATATCCAGATATGTCTTTCCTCATATAATTTCCTCATTAGCTATATTCCTTATAATTCGTTATCAGTCACATGGCCATTACTGAGACTCTCTGCCCAGCTCAGTCTCAGTTATTATAATTAGTGGAGACTTTCTGCCCAGTTCAGTCACCACTATCACACATATACACATATCTCACATGAATGGCCACATCTGAGACTCTATGCCTAGCTCAGTCTCAGATCGTGGAGCTCAGTCCACACACACACATTTTCCTCACATCATGCCATATACATATATTTCAATCATTCTCATTTCTTATAGTGATTCACAACAATACATTATACATGTATATATTTCATCATTCTTACAATCCTCACATTTTAATCATTATACATATGAATTTCTTCATCACAACAAGTGGATTGCATAATTAAACATGTGTGGCATCATTCACAAATCACCACCACACATGTCCAAACAATCATTCAATATTCTCACCAATAATATACATATATATATCTCATTCTTTCTCACAATCAATATAATTATAGATTCGTCATTCTTGCCACTTTAATGGCATACACAAAT
>CATIWO010102527.1:0-23296 GCA_949673435.1 Macaranga tanarius | reverse complement strand
CACACTGTTGCCCACAAATTAATCTTTTTGTGTACTTGGGCAACCGTGTTATTGCCCACTTGCTTTTAATTAATTTTTTTTGTTTTATTTTTTAGTATTATTTATATTTGTTCCTATGTGATTTATTGTTGATATTTTTATTTTTGGCCTGTTTATTTTTTATAAAATATTTTTATTTTTATTATTTATTTATTGTTAATTGATGATGGCTTAATAAATTGGGGATTTATGAATTAATTAAATAATTATTTATTTAATTGGGTTATTTGATATTTTGAAATATTTTTAATTAATTTTAGATTTAATTTTTTTTGTAATTAATTAAGTTAGAATTTGATTATTGATTAAATTATTTTGTACTAACTTTGTTATATTTTCGTAGGTTATTTATTTTTTAAAAAATTTAATTTTTAATTTGTGTTGCAGGCCAAAATATTGAATAGCCCACGGATTATTAAATTTATTTTTTTGAATTTTTTGGATTTTTTTGAGTCCATTTAAATTGTGTTTTATTTATTTTTATTTTATTTTGCATGAAATATGTTGTAACTCTTTTCTCCTCCCTCCTTTTCTTTGTGTGTACTTTTAAATTTAGTTTTTTTATTTTTATTATTATTATTTTTGTTGTTTTATTTTGGATTATGGTGAATGATGTATGTGGATGTATGGATGTATGATTCAAGGACCAAATTGCATAAAAATGAATTTAATAATCAAGATTGGACTAAATTATAAAATTAGGAATTGTTTGGATTAAAACAGCCATTTGTATGTAATTAAAGGGATAATTAAGTAATTAAAAATAATAAAATATAAAACACAAACGAAGGCCGACCACAAGGTCGGGTGGGTCTTTCAAAGGCCCATATCCAGTTTTTGGACCCAATATCTGAGGACGGCTGCTGGGCTCCCTCCATATAATCCAGTTGCTGTAAAAGTATCCCTGATTTTACTCGGGTGGTGACTCCATTCTCCAACCTAAACCTATCAAGGTCCAAAAGTTGTATTCCTAATAAGCCCTGAGCCCGCATAGTGCCGTAGTCGCCAAACACATAGGCGCGCACTGAACCCCGCCGTCTACAATTATAAATTCATTTTTTGAAATGTTTTTAACATTTTAGCATTAATTTTTCTATTTTAGTAATTATACCTTAATTTTGAATATTTTAAATGTCAGTAATTCATTGTTCAAAAAAATTTGTATGAACAATTTTTTAAACTATAATTATAATGAATCATTAGATGATAAAAGTAATACAATAATTTTTATTTTTATTAAATTTTAATAAAATATATCATTCTAAATTAAATTTTTTATCATGATTTTAACATTTTTACTATTAATATCTTTTTAATAATTATATATCATATTTTTACTATTTTTTAACTTAGTACTTTTCTCTTTTAAAAAAATTATATTTACAATAAAATTTATAAAATTATTATCACAAATCATTAAATAATTTTAAATTAGTTAAATTAAATTTAATTATTTTCTGAATAAGTTAATTTTATAAATTTTTTCTAAAAATTAAATTTTAAATATTTTTAACATTTTAACATTATTGTTTTCCATTTTTCTCTAACTATACACCACTTTTTTTAATATCTTTCTTTTTAATATTTTCTAACTTTAATATATATTTTTCCTAAAAAATTATGTACTATTTTTATTTTATAATTGTAATTAATAATTAGATAATAAAAATTATTAAAATCAATTTTATTTTTTTATTAAACTTTAACAAAAATTTTTGCTATAAATTAATTTTTAATATTTTTAACACTAAATTTCTCTTTTTTGAGTGATCATACATTAGTTTTCTAATAATTTTAAATTTTAATATTTTTCTTATTAAAATATTCTCTACATTATTTTTAAATTATGATTATAATATTAATTATTTAAATAATAAAGAATTGATTATAATTACTTTTTATTAAATTTCAGTAAAATATCTAAAAATATGCTATTAATTTAGTCTATATTAGTCATAATAAGAGTTCACCTAATTAGAATAGGAAATATAATATAATTTAAATTAGAACTAAATATACTATTTAGTTAATTCATGCTATATAAAATAGAAGTTAACCTAATTAAAATAGAAAATATAATTTAAATTCAATTACAATTGTAATTTTAATTAATTAAATTAATTTTAATTTTTAAAATTACTAAAATATCCGACTTTTTATATAATAAATAATGAAGATGTTTAAATAATTTTACGTGTCCTCCTCCCCTTCGTACATTTATATATATTATAGATTAGTAAATTACCATGTGCTTCGCATATAAATATCAAATTTTCTTGACTCGTGATAGTATATAAAATATTTAATATAGTATTGTTGTTATTGTTGTGAAATTAAATTATCCGACTCTTATAGATTATTGAGTTGACCTAATCAAAATAGGAAATATAATTTAAATTAAATTTTAAATTTAATTAATTTAATTTATTACTTGATAAATTACTAAATTATCCTACTCTTACATAATAAATAATGACGATGTTTTTGTAAATTTGCATATATATATATATATATAGGACAAAATCTCTTTTCATACCAAATGTCGTTTCAATAAACGACATCCTGTTTTACAACGGGGCACATACACGACAGGTATCAAACGACGTCGTTTGCGCTTTTGCTCGCGGGAATTAAAGTGGCCTCAGCAAGGAGTAGTGATGCTTGGGCGCAGTTTTGAAGGAAAGTTCGTGTCTTGGATTTAAGCTACAAGAGGTCCGTTCATATCTTTATCTCTCTCTGTAATTTTCTTTAATTTAAATATAATTCTTGCATCTTAATTCAACACTTCAATCATCAAATTGATTGTTCGTCTCAGGAATTTGAGGTAAATTTCAAGAATCTTCAATCTGATATGTCCATTTTTTTCATGATTAAGTTGATAATAAATTATTGCATCTGAATCCAATTTTCGATGAATATAAATCTTGTTGTTCATGAAAGGCATAAGAAATGATGAGTGTGGCATTTTCAGGAATCAATGGAAGGCAATACGAGAAGGAACCAAGGTGGAATTCAGCTATTGCTAGCTGCTGAGCAAGAGGCTCAATACATTGTCACTGATGCCAAAAATGGTTACATGCTTTTCATATATATATATATATATATATATGACTTATACGTATTTATGTCAGCAAATCAAATAGGGTTTGCAGTTTGTTTTGATGGGTTGTGTTCACTTTTATTGAAAATAGTGGAATAAAAAACTTATCATGTTAAAATGACCCATTAATTAAATGTAGCATGAGATGTGTTAGTTTAATTGAGTATCTTGTGTTGTGGCACAATCATAAATACATGTTTTAATAGTAAAGGGTTGGTTTTCAATTGTTGTAAAACTAAGTATATTTAGCTATACTATATTATGTTGTTTTCTTGGACTTGTTGAATGGAAAATTGGTATTCTTAGATCATAGCTATGCTACTTAATTCTCTAATTGTTTCTCTTCTTCTAGATATAAGAATTTAATTTAAAATGTGTTTATTAGAGTTTTATTTAGCTGCTCAATCATGAAGTCTGCTTCCTAAAGCCTTTGGTGATTTGGGTTTATGCTTTTAGCCAAACTGGCCAGACTTAAACAAGCCAAAGATGAAGCTGACTACGAGATTGCTGAGTATCGATCCCATTTGGACCATGAGTTTCAGAGAAAAGTAGCAGGGGTAATATGAGTTTTGTTAATGCATGTTGATTATATGTATCGTGATTCATGAGTTGATAACCATGCCCATATAATCAAACTTTCATTTGAGATGATGTAATATGGCTGGCTGTGTTTTTATGTTTATTGCTAACTTTTGTTTTCCTCCTTTTGTTGTGAATGCTTGATGCGTATGCTTAAAGAGTACTGGTGATTCGAATTCTAATGTGAAGCGGCTTAAACAAGAGACTGATGTGAAGATTAGTCACCTGGGGACTGGGGCTGCAAGAATATCTTCTGATGTTGTCAACATGCTCCTGAAGCATACCACATCTGTGAGGAACTAAACTAAAGCCTGTGACTCTGAGTGTTAAGGCAAGCTTGCAAATGATTTAATTGAAGTTGTTCATTTTAGAACCTAGACTTCTTTGAAGTTGTTAGGATCTTTGTTATGTTAATTCACCAGTACATTGTGTCCATTTGTTGAAAATAATCCTACAGAAATTGTTGTTATCTCTTGATGGACCATTTGATCAGCTAAGCCTAAAACTGGAAACACAATGATCATGGCACTCCAATTCGAGCTCTTAAGCACCTAGTCTTGTTAGTGAGTTCTTAAGCACCAGTGCGTGTGAAATTGGCATTGTAAAAGTTTTTGTCCCTTTTTATGGGATTCTCTGGGCTTGATCCAAATTAATTTGAATTGATGTCTACCAAATACTGAGGTTATATAAAGTAATCTAAGATTAAATCAGGATACTAACTCAGTCCACAATTGAGAAGACTACAATACTGATTGTACTTCAAATATTTTGCACCTTTCCCTACATTTGAGTAAATATACAACTCACAAGAGAAGTGAATGAGGTGAATAGTACTACATTAATTCTATCTCTGTGTTTGTTTATAGTTTACATATCAAAATTGTTCATTTTGCCCATCAAATAGCTGCTTGCATATATTATTTTTTATTGGCATTTGTTGCTATCAAAACCAGCAAGCGCACGGATCGTGAATTGTAGGACAAAAGATATCATTCCCATGAAAATTGTATATTGAGTATCAATATTTTTACTTATATTCTCAGCTAGTAAATTAAATAAAAGTGAATTTTGTAATAAAATAAAACATAGCAATCTAATTAAATTGTAATCAAATAATAAAAAGCTTAGAGTCTAGGTTTAGTTTCACTATTTCAATCCGATCATGAACAAATTATCACACAAATACATTGATTTCAGTTAAGGGTAATTGTTCTAAAATACCTAAAGACTCTCTCGAGTTCAATTAAGCATGCAAAGATTAAAGTTTAACCTACTCTCGTGATTAAAAAGTTAATCTAAACTCATTAAGTTTCTTAACAATTAATCTACCACCGTAGACTCCTGCCTACTGTCATAGTTCCTCGAAAAGCTCGCGTACTCTCGTGGTCGAGTGATCTAAGCCCTCAGAGACTTAAGCTAATAAATTCTCTTAACTCTCGTTGGTGAATTTATCCATAAACATGCAAACAAGTTGGCCATGAATGCAAGTATAAATTAAGTGCAACTCATAAAATTAACTGAAAATAAAATAAAATAAATAAAATATTGTGTTCAATCGCATCATGAAATAGTTACTCCTAACCCAAACCCTAAAAGAAAACTAGCCACGCATGGTTGTGGCGAAAAATACAAACATAATTAAAGATGAAAAAGGAAGAAGAATTAATAAAAATAAACTCTTGAATTCTTGCACAAATCTTCTTCAATCTTCGTTTAGCTCTGGTTTGTGCCTTCAATCAATGACAAAAGATCCCTTCTAGCTCCTCATAATCCTCCTTTTATAGAGTCCACCAGATAAAGAACTTGAAAACCCTTAAAATTCTCTTCCTTTTCGGGCAAGGAAACCACTTTTTATTCGCATTATAAGTCAAAATCCAGATGAGCACACAGCTTCAAGCATGGCATGATGAAGGCGTGTCGAACTACATTCTTTTCTTTTCTCTCGGCAGATTGTCACACGGTTTGGCTCACGGCTTAACGAAAGCATGTCACCTTGCTTTGCCCCCTTCGTTGCTTGACATGGTTTGGACAAGCCATGTCAAATGTTGTGTCACGCTGCATGAGCATGCACACAGTTTGAGTCACGCCATCCCACATATCGAGCTGAAATGTTCCTTTTTCTTCTAGCTTGGCAGATAACCACACGGCTTGGAGAAGGCGTGTCACTTCCAATCAGCTTACTTCACTATTTGACACGGTTTCTAGCAAGCCATGTTGCACATTGTGTTGACATAAATCCTCACTCTTCATGGATTTCCTCTTTAAACTTAACTACGTACAAAAAGGAGAAATAAATTAATATCGAACAAAAACTCCTTATAATATGCTTTAAACAGTAAAATTCTAATAAAACACTAACACTAATATATTTTCTAATTAAACTTATAGTCTATCCAAATTATTCTAAATTTTCATTCAATAATTTATTAAAAATCAACTCAAATACATGTAAATATTATATACATCAGCATTAAAACTTTTGTAATTTTAAAACTAGAAAACAAACAAATCTTAAAGATTGAGACCACATAAACAGTCCAAAGTAAATAGCATTAATATCTTTTTTTCCACGACATGCCACATGCAAAAATCAGTGTCGCCTAAACAAGTGGGTTTGCTGCCTGCCCATCTTCACTTAAACAATGCAAACCCAACACCCCACCACACACCAATCTACATACTTATCTGGCTTTTGATAGTGTATTAGCTGCTTATATGCCATGACAAGTTCCAATTTTGACGAACAAAACTCTTCTTATTAGGTAAACAAATTTTGAGCAGAATTTTGATGATTTTTCACATCGATTGCAAAAACTCGAAATGAAAAATAGTGGATAAGACCTTTCCATTATAAATATTATTTAAAAATCTCTAAATATTTTATATTTGTCCGAATATTCAGATTCACTGTTCATAAATTTATTGTTTGCTTAATGACTTCGTATTATTTTAAGTTCGTATCTGATTAATGTTACATTCAGAAAAATGCGAAACTTTCTTATAGTTGGATAGTCAAGAACATGATAATGACAAAACCTGATTGCATAATCTTCTTCAAATAAGGAGTGGGGGTAGAAGTAGCAATCAGAAATTTTAACTTTAAAAAGACCTTTTTTTTGGTGTCACTTGTTAGTACTCATAAAATCACGACATGTATATTAACTGTTAGTATTAGTGAGAGAGAGAATTTATAATCAAGGCTGAAATTTTTTTTAAAAAAACTTTGGTAACACTGTGAAAATTTTATTCTATAGCCCTAAACCCTAAATCAATTGGTTTAGGTCTTTTTTGCAATTTTAAAACATATTTATCTAATGTATCTTTAGAAAAATATAAGATGTAAAATTATTGTAAAAAAAAACTTTGGTAACACTGTGAAAATTTAATTCTATAACCGCAAACCCTAAATCAATTGGTTTAGTTCTTATTTGCAATTTAAAAACATGTTTATCTAATGTATCTTTAGAAAAATATAAGATGTAAAACTATTGCAAAAGGGTCCCATTAATAGATTGTAAAATCCGACAAATGAGATATGAATTTTGGAGGATTAGCCAAAGATGTGTTGACCATGGCACAGTAGACACAGAGAAGTGCATGCAGTGGCCAAAACCTAAAACAAAAAAAAAAAACAAAAACAAAAAACACTTAAATATACAATATAATACATGACCTGGTGACCATATGATCATAAGTCACTTTCTTCCTTTTGTGAGTCCAGACAGCTGACCAAATAGCCACGTGATATGATCGGCCGATTGATAATTTCTAGGACTTTTTAACATCTGCCCTCCATTTTTTTACTCGTATTATGTAAAGTGCGCCAATTATGAGCAATATGATAAATATTTTTACTTATAAGAATTGTGCAGATTTTGATTTCAAAGCACTTGGACCGTCTAAAATGGAAAGTTTACTATTCTTTTATAGAATTAAAACATTGATTAAAATTGAAGGTTTAATTTTTTATTTTTTTTAAAATAATCATAATATAAATTATTATGCTAAAAAAAATTAATTTCAAAGCCCTATAATTATTATCGATTAATATTATAAAAATTTATTATTTTTTATAATGAATAATATGTCCCATAAGTAGTCAAAATGACAAAAAATATAGACATCATATGTGAAGAGTAAATATCAATTTTCGCTCCTTACTCTTTTTTGTGGTAGAAAATTAAACCATTTAAACTTTATCAATTGAAATATATATATATATAATTCACGGACCATTAAATCTCATATCAAACAAAAAAAAATTCATTTAATGTGCAACCAATTTATAAGGACACTTAATTACTGTGCATGATTAAACTATTATAGTGCTTAAGTTTTAAAGTTGGATTATATGCTAAGTGACCATTTATTGAAGTAGAGCCATTCATTAATTATGCTTATATAAATGCAAAACACAAATGTTAAATTTTCGACAATGTCATTCTACATGAAACCAAAAAAGAAAAAGTTAGTTTTGGACAATGTTATAATATTAATATACATGGACAATTCATGAACCTTATATATGATTATTTATTTGTGCAATTTGTTTGTTGGATATCATTTTAATATATGCTAAATTGGATGCATCGTGGATTCTGTATTGGCTGCTCCTCATCCCCTTTAATTTATTGCTCTTTTTGCAGAGAAAAAGACTTGATTGGAGACAGGTCATTCTTTAGCTTGGCTTGTGTATATATATATTCAATTAATGACATTATAATATGGTACCTTTTATAATACTCCAGAAGACACTTCTAATTTTTTTCAAATATTTTTCACAAGATTTAGTAGAGGAATAGTTTAATTATCAGTCGAAGAGTAATTGAATGGTAAAAACTCTTCTTTTTTTAGAGTTTATAAGTTGAATTTTCTATTATTGTAGGGTGAAATTTCCTTTATCTGTATAAAAAATTAGTCAAATTTATTATTTATTTACAAAAATATTATAAGATATAAAGTTCTAATTCTGCAATATATTAATTTATGAAATTAGTTTTTTACACAAAATTATTCCTCTATTATGCATTTAGATTATAAATTATTAGATTTTTAGGTCAAAAATTATGAGTAAATTCGACCAAATATCATGAAAATTGATTTTATAAATCTTAAATTAATTAAATGATTAGCACTAATTTTTTTTTGGTTTAGATCATTGGTATCACTAATCCAATTCGAATCGGATATAACCACGAGAACAACAATATGAGTGCATTCACTACAAACCTTTTTTTTCCCTCCAAAAGTTGAGTAATTAGATTACATTTCCATTGCGGTGAAAGTATAGTTATTGCTTGGTTGGGGGAAAAAAGAATCAAAAGAAACCAAAGACACGTCAAAATGGCAAATATTATATTTAGCGGTAAAATTCTCTTCCGCTGTCTTTCAAGTTCTAACGGTCTAATTTAATAGAACTGTAAAAATGGTGGCGATACCCATACCATGTTCTTGCTTCGTCACCTACAACATCAGCATCACCGCAATCATAATCACAGCTCCAACTCCACCCTAACGTAAGGACACACCACCAAAATGCACCATTACTCCATTCCATGACATTTTTCCTGATGATACCATAACCTGCCCATCGATCACCAACTGCTTAAGCCATGCCATCTTTTTACACTCTCCTCCTCCTCCTCGTTCTCCCCTTTTTCTGCATTAGCGCATCTGGGTTCGGATCCATGGGACCCATCTCAGCCGCATTTGGTGATAATGGTTTCTTCTGTGCCATTGATGCTAGTGGAAAGCAGGAGGTTATTTGTTGGACAAAGAACACAACTTTTCCATCGTCTTCTTCTTCCTCCACGTCGCCGCCCTCGTCCTCTGCTTACTTCGGCAGCATTCCTGCTATGGCGGCTTTATCTGGTGGCGAAGGGTTTCTTTGCGGCATTTTAGCAAACAGTTCACAAGCATTCTGTTGGAGCTCAGTTTACTCGAGTGGCTTAGATCTTGTCCCTTCTATTTATAGAAATACTGCTTATTCATATATTGCTGCTGGGAAGAATCATGTATGTGCTATTAGAGGATCTTACTATTCTAATCATGATTCGGGTAGTATTGATTGCTGGGACTGGGAGATTGTGAAGGGTGGCAACAATAGTTTAACTTCTATGCAAAGTGGGAACTTTTATGATCAGTCTATTAGTAATCTTGTTTTTAATAAAGTTGTTTCTGGTGAAGGGTATAGTTGTGGAAGTGTTAGAGAAGGTGGAGTTGTTTGCTGGGGGCCTAACTCGGCGAGCTTAGGTGTTTCAAGGGTATCTGGGAACTATATAGTTTTAGCTTCAGGCATTGGCTCTGTATGTGGGATTTTGGAAGAGTCTAATGAGGTCAAATGTTGGGGCAGCAGTAATGATTCATTTGCAAGTCCTCCAGTTGGGACCCAGTTTGTGTCTTTAACTGCTGGAGCTAAGCATTTTTGCGGAATTAGAGAAGATAATCATGCTGTTGAATGTTGGGGAAGCTTCAATTTGTCGTCTGTTCCAAAAGGTGGTTCTGGCTTTGTGGCAATTGCTTCTTCTGATTTCACTACATGTGGAATTAGGGAAAATGATTTGGTTATTGATTGCTGGTTTACCAATGGGACTTCCCCGCCAGAGTATAATCCTCCATTGGAGTTGTGTAGTCCAGGGCTGTGCAGTCCTAGCTCTTGTGGTGATGGAGAGTTTATTTTCAATGCAAGCATACTAAATGAGCCAGATTTGACAAGTTTGTGTGTTAGGAAGGATTTAAAGATTTGCTCTCCTTGTGGGTCAAATTGCTCTCAAGGTTTTTTCTTGTCTAGTCCATGTACTAATAATGCTGATAGAGTATGCACGGATTGCTCTCTTTGCCAGAATAGTTCTTGTAGGGATGTTTGTGGGATGCAATCATCTGCAGAAAAGAAGCGTTGGCCTCGCTTAAGTAGATTGCTTCTGGTAATCATAGCTGGCTCTTCTTTGCTAGGTCTTTTATTGATAGTAATCTGGTGCTATATTCGCCCATGTTCAATTGCCACTCAAAAAGAAGAAGGGTCAAACAAACAGTTTAAATCTTGCATAGGAAAATCAGAGATGGAAACTGACAATGCTTCTGATTCATACCGGCCTCCATCTATGGCTTCTTGTCCTGGTGTAACTCAAGTATTTCGACTGTCAGAGCTGAAAGATGCTACTAATGGGTTCAAAGAGTTCAATGAGCTTGGCAGGGGAAGCTATGGTTTTGTTTACAAAGCAGTCCTAGCTGATGGGAGGCAAGTTGCAGTAAAGCGGGCAAATGCTGCTACAATAATCCACTCTAACAGCAGGGATTTTGAAATGGAATTGGAAGTCCTGTGCAATGTCAGGCATTGCAATATTGTGAACTTGTTGGGTTACTGCTCAGAGATGGGAGAGAGGCTGCTTGTTTATGAGTACATGCCCCACGGCACACTTCATGATCACCTCCATAGTGGACTTTCTCCTTTGAATTGGAGCCTTAGGCTGAGGATCTCAATGCAGGCTGCAAAGGGACTTGAGTACCTTCACAAAGAAATTGAGCCTCCAATTGTTCATCGGAATGTCAAAACTTCAAACATTCTTTTGGATGCTGAGTGGGGAGCTCGAATTGCGGATTTTGGGCTTATCACTTCAAATGAGAAGGATTTTTGTGGAGACATGAAAACTGATGTTTACAATTTCGGCATTGTACTCCTGGAGGTTCTCAGTGGAAGAAAAGCATATGATAGAGATTATACACCTCCAAGTATAATTGAGTGGGCAGTTCCACTGATCAGACAGGGTAAAGGAGCTGCGATAATTGATCAAGATGTGGCTCTTCCAAAAAATGTCGAGCCCTTGCTTAAACTTTCTGATGTAGCAGAATTGGCTGTCAAGGAAGATCCTAAGGATCGTCCTACTATGTCTGATTTGGCAACTTTGTTGGAACAAATTGTGAAGGATGCCTTGTAGCCTTCAAATTTGACCTCAGGTGTTGAGTGAAATCAAAATGATAAAGAAGGTACATGTAACAGCACCTTAAGTGAGTAATGCTATTTAGTAGCTGTAAATTTTTTGATCTTCTTGTACATGTTGCTGCTTAAAATTCTTTCTTGGAAATTTGTTATTGAATCCTTCAATCCCAAAAAACATGGAAGGGATTCAAATTTTACAGTATTCTACATTTGTTCTTTTCTTATGAAAATTAATACAATAAATTTTTCCTCCTTATGTTTTAAAAACAAGCTCCATATATATGTAACTACTACCAGATGGAATAATGCTCAGAGAAATATATTATCTTTCTACTAAACTATGTTCTTTTTACATGCACACAATACTCTACCACCTCAGTATCTTTAATTATAGATGCTAGTAGTAGCATTTAACTGCAACTTTTGTCGAAATGTACCTCAAGAACTGTAGATATTATTTTTGCAACTGCATTGAGTCTTTTCTATTAATGTCTTTCAGTAATCTTGTGAATTATCGACAGCGGCAAGTTCTGCTTGGTATAATTTTTTCTCATCCTTAGTATTATCAACACTAATAGTTGACTTAATGTTGTTTGTCTTACTTTGTTTTGTCCCTCCTCATTGTCTGTTTTGCCTTCTTCATTGTGTCAGACACTTGGTCATGTTAAATTTCGATGTAATTTGGCATCATACAACACAATTTTGATGCTTATGTCAAAATGGAGGTTCCAAGCTCCTATTCTGAAGCATAGCAGAAGAATTCCGATAACTAAGCTAATGTGTCTTTTTTATTAGAACGAACAGCTGGAAGAGCTGTATGAGAGCATACGAAGAGAGTGACAACAGTTCACATTAATAGTACTTACTCTTCTAACCAGAGATGAGGTTCTGATACTCTTCAGTTCCATAAACAATAAAACTGTTACCAACCTCACAGTTCACATCACAACCACCTTTTGAATCTTGTTGCTATTATAACACTTTCTGAAAGCAAGATATGGGAAATGGCAGCTTTTCTTTTTCCGTTTTTCAACTTGGCACTGAATTATTGAAAAACCATTCTGCTATTGTCAGATATTTCGTCTCGTCTGAGAACCATTCTTTGCCCCACTGTGCCTTCTAATAGTGGTGCATTGTCTTGTCATCCTTTAATTAGTTCTAAGAAGTAACTACAAGCCTGTTTTTGGTTAGCGATGGCATTAGATGCTTGCATGTGGCAGTTAGGTAACGACTGCCAGTGATTAGGAGTTTAAATTAAAGACTCTTACTGTCAACATTTCAGGTAAAACTTTGAAATGCCAGCCACTGTTTAGCAAACACTCCAAGATAATTATTGGGCTCAAGCACTCCCTGCATTCTATCTATTATAAAGCTCTGTAGGAATGAACTATATAATGAGAACATGTGGCATTAATGTTGGAGACGCTGAAAATAAATTTTGTTGTAGTCACTTGGCTTGGTCCACACGACATAGAAGTTTTATTCTTGAAAATTTTCAGGTATAGGGATATGCAGAAGAATCCAAATTCTTCCAAGCAATCCCAGACAAAGCAGTTTCAGAAGAGGGGAAAAAAGGCACTTGCTTTTCATCCTGAAAAAGTGATAAAAAAAAAAAAAGCCTCAAAAACCAGATGGGTAGGCTCAAAAAGAAACACCAACTACATCTGATCTATCTCTCCCCTCTTCTTAAAGCTTCTTTATTACTCATTTTAAGGTCATACACAGGGAAAAGAAGCTTTGGTAGAATGATTCCTTTAGCTATATCTGCATCATGCCAAATTGCCAACTCAAAAGCGAGCTAGTTGATTTGAAGGGAAAGGCAGAGTCATGATGGAATTACTGATTTAGAAGCAAGAAGGGTTCTATATATCCTTGCCTTTCCTCTTGAAATGCTCTTTGCTACTTGAACTTTGGTGCTTCCAAACTGCATCCTGCAGGCACTTTCAAGTCCAGTTTACTGTCAAATTGTGACCACTTGGTGGCATCAACATCAATATCTATCCTGGTTTGAGCTTTGAATGCTAAAAAAAAAAAAGAAAAAAGAAAAACAATACACTAATCTCTATATTATGTTCCTCTGTCTTTTACATGTCCTAAGCTAATGCCTGTATTAGATTCTAATTGCATGCCTGGCTCCCTGTACGCCATTTGTGAAGTTCATCAGATCAATGGTGGTCTCTGCAGATGGCGTGCAAGGAGCCGTGCATGCTGCTATTCCTTTAATCAGGAAATGCAATGTCACCGTGATTCATCTTTAGTATATATGTATACAATTTATATGCCTTTACCTCTTTTCTAGCCACAGGTTGATTTCCAAAGAAGCTTAGTCCACCGGCAGAGGATCCAACTTGGCAACTTTGTTCCCACTTTTCAGAAGTATATAAATTCTATCATTCATCCATTTATTTTGCGGTATCTATTCATTAGTGTAGTAAGAACAGTGAGAGGAGGAGGCTTC
Organism: Macaranga tanarius; assembly: GCA_949673435.1. Classification (NCBI taxonomy): domain Eukaryota; kingdom Viridiplantae; phylum Streptophyta; class Magnoliopsida; order Malpighiales; family Euphorbiaceae; genus Macaranga; species Macaranga tanarius. The sequence continues at coordinate 9,184 of CATIWO010102527.1, read as the reverse complement.
CTTTTTTTTTTTTCTAATAACTACTATTATTGAAGCACTATCTTGGTAGGAAGCATGTTTTTATCTGTTTAATACTCTGTACTTATTTCTCAGGCAGATCGATATGTTTCAAGTAACTGGGAAGAATTTCTTTTTCTTGCTGCAGCAGGAGACCTCATTTGCATACACATATAGCAGTTCCCAGAAGTTAAATCCAGCAAAAATTTGACCTGTGGTGCTTGCTTCTTATGTTCGGAATCGCCTGGTGAAGCCAACTTGTTCAACTTTTTGTATATTGGTTCAACTAATTAGCTAAAATTTGATCTGTTGGCAGTATTATCACTGCTTTAATCTTTTCAGGGATGTCACCTTTCAGATAATTGGCTTAATTGGCTTTGGCTGTCTAGTTTTATGTGCACTTTCTTTGATATGATGCTAATGTAAACTAAAAAAATAATCAAGAAAATGTCAGTGAGATGGACAGCAGTTCATATAGCTAAATGCAGCACTGATCAAATAGTTTTACATGTATCATCTTGAAATGGGTCCTGATCAAGAAGCATAACTCCTGAACAATGATAACAAAATATTTGATGAGCTCAAAAAAATGGGACTCAGTGAGGACATTGAGCTTGTGACATATTAATGTTAGAGATGATGAAAACAAATTCTGTTGTAGTTCTTGGCTTGGTCCACATGATGTAAAAGTCATATTCCTGAAAATTTGAGTGAAATTTGTGGAGAATCCAAATTCATCCAAGCACTTGAAGATAAAACAGTTTCAGAAGATTGAAAAAAGCTTTTGTTTTTTATCCTGGAAAAGGGAAGAAGAAGAAGAAAAAAAAAAAAAAACCTCAAGAAGCTGATGGGTAGGCTCAAAAGAATTTCCAACTCCAAAAAGCTTTATCTTCTTTATTGCTTATTTCAAGGTCACATGCACAAAACTACAACGTTCACCAAAGTTTAGAGACAAAAAATTGCTAGAAAAGAAAGAAACTTTCTGGTGAAATGATTCCTATAGCTCTGTCTGCATTATGCCAAATTGCCAACTCAAAAGTTACTTGGTTTAAGTAACAGTCATTTAGAAGCTAAACATATTGTAGCAACTAGCAAGCAAATAAGGTCCTATTACTACATGCCTTTTCAAGTCCAGTTACTGCCAAATTATGACCATGTAGTGGCCAGCAGCAACATTGCTGTCCATCCTCCTGGTTTGAATTCTCAATGCTGCAGAACATAATGCATCTAGAAACATACATTTATTATTAATATTATTAACTTTTTATTTTCTTTGTTTTGCATATCTTAGTCCACTAAATATAAGGATCGATGGTATGAATAGGTTGTAGCCATTTTAATCCCCGTTGTGAAGAGTCAAGAGCTAGCCAAATGATTATCATTATTAAAATTTTTCTGCTTTGAAAATACTGTTTGTCTGTTGTGTCGGTCATGAAGACCATAAATATCTTCTTCTTTTGCCTCTGCTTCATGGTATGAAAATGGTCAACAAAGATTTTTCAACTGTACGTATAGCTTCTGCTGTGTGAATATAAACAAAGTTTTCTTCAGACAAAGCTACATTACTATACTAATCTTGAAACTAAACTATCTAGTGTTCGAATTCACATGTAACATCAATTAAAAAAAGAAGCAGCAAATTTTGACCAGGGAAGTAGCAAATTAAACAAGAGTGGTAATCAATTGATTAAGAAAAATATGCAGTACTACACGTGCTTGTCGTGGTTGCATCTCCAGAAGACAAAGTGCTTTCAGAAGTTTGGCTATGTTGCAATTTGATATCCGTTAAGTTGGCAAGAAGTCCAGGCTGACAAATTCTAACATCTTTCATTTCAATTTCATTAATCATCATTTTTACAGAAGTTGACATCCGTGGACGGAGCTTTGCAGTTTCTTGTACGCAAAGTAGACCTACTATCAAGAATCTAAGAGCTTCTTCTTCTGGGAAATTCATATTGAGAGCAGGATCTACTACCTGTAGAAGCTTGTTTTCCTTGTAGGCTTCCCATGCCTACAACACACACACACAACATAATAATCTTCATCTTTATACATCAATATAAAGTCGAGCTCAAAATAGACTTCCTTTACAAAGTGGTTTCAGAGCATTTTCAAGATCATTACAAATGATCAAGGGCACACAGTGTCGCTAATGTGCTTAATATGCGTCGCTAAAAATTCACCCGCAACTTCATTCCCTCGCAAAATGTACTGACGAAATATGACTTTTCGTCGTTGATTTCATGATTTTCACTACGCATATACATTAGGCGACACTAAAAAATCTAATCAAGCTTGAAACAATAAAGATGAACTACATCTAAAGACTAACTCTGTTACCTTTTGAACAACATAATGTTCACCAAGTTCCAAATCAAAATCTACAGCTGATCGTCCGCTGATAATTTCCAATAACAGTACCCCAAAGCTGTAAACATCCGATTTTCGTGTCAAATGTCCAGTAAGGGCATATTCTGGAGCTAGGTAACCTCTTGTTTTATTTTACAACAAAAAAAAAAAAAAAAAAAAGAAATCATCAGCCATTGACAATTTCTTTAACAGAACAAGCAAGTAAACAACAATTATTTCAATTCATAATTAGTGACCACTTACAATGTTCCAGCTACACGAGTGCTAACATGAGAACTATTGTCTCTCAGTATTCTTGACAGACCAAAATCAGCAACTTTTGGTGTAAATTTATGGTCAAGAAGAATGTTGCTAGCCTTGATATCCCGATGCATGATGTGGTGTTCGAGCTCCTCATGAAGATAGGCAAGGCCGCGTGCAACTCCTATTGATATATTTCGCCTTGCTTCCCAGCTGAATTTCATCCTGTTTTGCTCTTTGCCTATTAAATTTATACATAACAAACAAATCTTTGATAACATAAACATTCAAATGTCTCAAGATGATATAGAAATAGCCAACCAAGTAGCCATCACTGTAAGCACATTTGATCTGATCAAGAAATGATCGAATTGAAGCAAACACAACATACAGTAAATTACCCAGTAAGGTGTGTGCTAGGCTGTTGTTTTCCATGTAATCGTAGACCAAAAATCTTTTCGATCCATCAACACAGCATCCCTGAAGTTTAACAAGATTTTCATGCTTGATATTAGATAGTGCTGCTAGCTCAGATATGAATTCTCGTTCTCCACGCATGGATTCAATGTCAACAGAAAGAATTTTAACAGCTACAACAGAACCATCTGCCAACCGACCCTTCAAAGTCAAAACAAAGTCATACACACATTATCAGCAATGCAACCGCCCAGATAAAAACTAGAGTTGCCTCAAGGCACTGCAATTTCTTCAAAGTGTATTTCTAGTCAACTGTACATTGATGTAAGAAGGTTAAAGAAAGAAAAATTTGGTACCTTGTATACAGAACCAAAGGCACCTTCTCCAACTTTGTTTGAGGAAGAGAAGTTATGAGTAGCCATCTCCAGTTCTTGAGAGGAAAATATTTTCAGGTTTTCATTTTCATATTCACCTGGTTTTTGTTGGTCTTCTTTGTTAATGAACAGGAATCAATATTGAGCAAGAGAGCTATATATGATCTAAAGCAGAAAATAAATATGTCAAGTGACACATAATATGTATAAAATTTGTGCAATAACTTTACCTGGCCTATCACTTGTGTTGATGGTAGGATTTGAGTTTGATGATGAGAAGGTGGAGGAGAAGCAACTTGAGACACAAAGATGAAACTTCATTTTTTGCAAAACTATCACACCTAAAAAGATTTTGAAATATGGGTCCAAGCAGGATATATGTAATATTCGATAACGAAAGTTTTTTATTGGAGGATGAGATAAGATTCTTATTCAAGAAATACATTAAAAAATAATAATTAAAAGACTATCTAAGATTAATTAGTTGATATTGTCAAAAAAAAAAAAAAAAAAAAGGATTAATTAGTTGAAATTTTCATGGCTACTCAATATTTTATGTTAAACGTAAAAAAGAACGTTGATGAAAACACGGATTAATTGGCAGCATCCATGGATTTTGACTTGTTGAATTGGACCTTGATTTGAACCATTCTTCCTTCTAATTCCCATTTTGGGTGCATAACATGCCATGATATTGGCTGCTTAACTAGGAACATATTGCGAAAAAAAATTAATGGAAGCGTGCTACGACTTCCCCTTGCACCAAAAAAAAATTGTTTTACGACATAAAAATTAACTATAAGGGTCCTTTCTGAAAAGTTCCTATTGTTCATAAGTTCTCAATTTGGGTTGATACCTTAAAGAAGGTTGGCAAGATACATGTTCCTAAATTATTGACCATTTTATCTTTGTTAATTTCTTATTATTGCTGATTAATTGCTTGAATTTTGAGAAAAATTATGTAATTGTGTTTTGAGTCTTATTTAAAATATTTCATAAATATATTTTTATACTGGTGTATTAGATATAATATACCTAGTATAGACATGTTATAAAATGAAAAATATTTTTTTAGTTTTGACAAATTTTTTCTTCTTTTTTATATTATTTTCTCTTCTTTTAACTTTGTTTAGAATTTAAAATGTAATTTCGTTCTTATAATTTTTTTAGATGGATTATCATTCTTCTAATTGATGATAAGTTTTGCATCTAATTATCTTTGTTTTATCAATAAATCAAACTAATTAAATGTATATATGCTACAAGGTTTTAGATGGTGGGGCTTAGCTACATGTAAAATTTATGATATTGACTAGAATCTGATGTCTAAAACTAATTTGGAATAATTAAGATGTCATAAATATCAATTAAATTTCAAAGTCATTTCTTACCTAATTTGTTGACTCTAGGAAAATTCATAGAAGCTGAAGCCTTTTTTATTATTTTAATATATAGCTTATTTTCATAAAAAAACTATTCAAAGACGCAAAAAGAACAGAATTGATTATTTACGTGATGATTCTGGGGTAGTAATTGACGATAGCCAGCTCTTAAAAGACTACTCGGTGGACTTCTTTAGGATGGTATACTCAAAAGCTGGGGATTGCCTTCCGAAATTTTGGCTAAGACATCAGTTCCAGACAATCGATCAAAATAAAATGCTCAGGTTACAGGCCGAAGTGACTATGGAGGAGGTTAGAAGGGCTCTTTTTGAGATGAAACCATTTAAAGCACCGGGAGTTGATGGGCTCCATGCAGGATTCTTCCAAACACAATGGGCTACTGTGGGTGGGACTCTGTATGAGTTGACTAAGGGTGTGATGGAAGGCAAGGACCTACCTCTGGGATTAAACAACACGCTTCTTATTTTAATTCCGAAAAAGGAGAGTGCTGAGTATATAAGAGATTACCGTCCTATTAGTCTTTGCAATGTTGGGTACAAGGTGATTACTAAGCTGATTGTGAACAGAATCAAATCTCTTCTCCCTGAGTTAATCGGACCAGCTCAGACTAGTTTTGTTCCCGGTCGGCACATCACGGATAATATTATTCTTGCTCAAGAAATTATTCACTCTTTGAAGAATAAAAAAGGTCGAAAAGGATCTATGGTTCTGAAGATTGATCTTACCAAAGCCTATGACATGCTTGATTGGGGTTTTATTGTTGATACATTAGAGGATGTGGGGTTTCCTACTAGTCTTGTGACCACAATTATGAGGTGCATTTCTGACCCAAAAATGGAGATTTTGTGGAACGGTGAGAGGACTGATAACTTCATTGCCTCTAGGGGAATTCGCCAAGGAGACCCCTTATCTCCTTATCTTTTTGTTCTGTGTATTGAAAGGCTTGCCCAGCTAATTTCTTATGAGGTGTCCAATGGTAATTGGAAACCTGTCCGGCTTAGTAAGAATGGACCGCCTTTGTCTTACTTGTTCTTTGCTGACGACTTGCTCCTTTTTGCTGAAGCCTCTCCTCACCAAGCTAGAGTTGTGGCAAAAGTATTAGAGCAGTTTTGCAATAGTTCTGGGCAGATGGTGAACCAAAGAAAGTCCCAAATTTTCTTCTCACCGAACTTCAATCGGACTCAAGCTTCTCAGATTGCAACTCAGTTGGGTTTTGTGCAGACAGATAATCTTGGCAAGTATCTAGGCATGCCTATATTGCACTCTCGTATTACTAAGCGGACGTATGCAGAAGTGCTTGAGAAGGTGCAAAAGAGGTTATCGGGCTGGAATGGCGTTAGTTTATCTCTTGCGGGAAGATTAACTCTTGCCACATCAGTGTTAGAAGCCATCCCTATCTATTCGATGCAGACTACTAGGCTTCCAATGTCTCTCTGTGATAGCATCGAACAATGTTGTAGACAATTTATTTGGGGGTCAGGTGGGGACCACCGTAAGATTCACCTTCTTTCCTGGGATCAGTTGTGTAGTCCAAAGTTGGTTGGAGGGGCAGGTCTGAAGCATCTTCGGGAGATAAATGAAGCTCTTCTTATGAAGTTGGGTTGGGGCATCCTGTCTCAGTCTAATGAGCTTTGGGTACAGGTCCTATGTGCTAAATATAAACTAAGCTTAGATTCTATCCCCAGAGACATTAGCTGCTCTCGAAGTTCTTCTCTTTGGAAGGACATCAGCAAGGTTTGGCATCAGATGTTAAAAGGCATCCGGTGGGCTGTTGGAAATGGGCGGAGAGCAAAATTTTGGTTAGATTGCTGGGTCTTGGAAACCCCGCTGGCAGACATAGCAATCCAAACTGTTCCCTCTCACCTACTAGATCTTCCTGTTTGCAGGTTTGTGGGGAATGACCAACAATGGCAATGGAGTAAGTTTGAATCCTATCTTCCTCATTCTGCTGTTCTCAAAATATCGGCCATCAAACCTCCAGACGGGATACTAGGATGTGACGAGATTTACTGGGGTTTGACGCCTTCTGGGAAATTCTCAACTCAGTCAGCTTATAATATTTTGATGAACCCTCAGGAAGATTTCTATAGCGGAATTTGGAAATGGGTGTGGCAATGGCAGGGGCCTCACCGTATTCGAACGTTCATGTGGCTTGCTGTCCAAGATAGAATTCTGACCAAAGCTGAATTGGCTCGTCGGCATGTCAGTCCCTCTTCTTCTTGTCCTCTATGTTCGCGAGCAGATGAAACTTCAATCCATGTGCTTCGAGACTGCTTTGGGGCAAGAGTGATCTGGGATCAGCTCGTGCCTGTGTCATATCAAGAGCAATTCTTTTCCATGGGGATGAAGGATTGGATGAAAGCAAACTTGATGGGTAATTTTGCTATTCAGGGTGAGTTCAGTTGGCCGTGTATTTTCGGGGTGACTGTGTGGTGTATATGGCGATGGAGAAATCTCAAAGTGTTTCAAAATGGTGCAGTCCCAGTCAACAAGCTGGCGGAAATTTGGAGTAGAGTTGACATGATCTCCAAAAGCTTCAGTAAGTTTGGTGAGCTTACAACTACTGGAGGCTTGAAGATTCAGCAAATGATAGGATGGTGTCCTCCGGAGGATAGTTGGGTTAAGATTAATACTGATGGGGCTGTAAATGGTACATCAAAATTGGCATCAGTTGGGGGGCTAATTCGTGACAGCTGTGGTAGGTGGTTGGGTGGTTTTTTATTGAACTTGGGGCATGGGTCTGTTTTGATGGCTGAATTGTGGGGAATTCTTTCAGGTCTTTATCTTGCTTGGGATTTGGGTTTCAAAGATGTCATTTTGGAAACGGATAGCAAATGTGCGACGCAACTCATCATGCAAGATAGCAGTGATGTTAACTCCTTTTCGACTATGGTCCAATCCATCAAGAATGTATTAAGGAGAGATTGGAGGGTCCGGGTCACTCACATATACAGGGAGGCTAACCATGTAGCTGATTCTATGGCTTCTGCAGCAGCTAGGATGCCGCGAGGGTGTCATCGTATTTCAGCCCAGCCTGCTTTTTTGAAACATTGGTTGGAGCATGACGTGAGGGGTGTGAGTTATGGTAGAATGATCCCGTTGTAGCTGGTTGTTTTGTTTAGGCTTTTGTTGCCTCGTTTAATCCACCAAAAAAAAAATATATAGCTTATATAAAACCATAATCTATCTCTAGATAAATCTATAATCTTTAGTGAACAATTATATTTCAATCATCTAAACATTGACCTACAAGAAGATTTCATAGATTTTGGAAGAAAATTTAATTAATATAAATTATAGAATTTAGTAAAGTACCCAAATTTTACACCATTTTGAATCTGTCATATTTCAAACTTCAGTTCAACAGTCATGTCCAAGTTCTTAAAATTGTCAATTTTCATTGACGAGTTCCTAGATTTTGCTTCAAAGGTTAAAGCTAACTTTGTTTTTTAATAACAAAGTACAAAAGAAGAATAAGATCGTGAAGTCTCTAAGAAAGAGAAGAAGCAGAAGATTTGGCAATATTCAAATGATCAGCACCCTAATATATGCCTCTTTATGTTGTTCAAAGTTGAGAAAAAAGTATTATATATCAATGTTATATTTTTCCTTTAAAAAAATCGAAAAGGAGTATCTCAAAAATTACACTCATAATATTTTAAGGACAATTTTTTCCTCCTACCCATATAGGAGGAATTCCTCTTATATGGTGAGGTGTCAGCTTCTCAAGATACTAATAATTAATGAAATAAAAGAGTTTTTAACTCTTAAAAATCTCTCCCAAGTGCTAGGGAAATATCAAAGGGATAAATACATAAATGGTATCTGAACTTTTTCACTTTTGCTATTTTGGTGTTCGAACAAATTTTTTTACCAATTAGGTATTTAAACCTGTTAAAAATTTCTAAATTAGTGTCTTTAGCAGGTTTTACAGGTTAAAGTGTCTATATATCATATTTTAAGCTATAAATTGACTTAACTACTCTTCTTTTATATTAAACTTTATTTTCTTTTTTATTCTAATAATTTTTTAGAAAATTATCAAAAATGAAAAAGTATTTTTTATTTATTAAAAAAAATTAGAAAATTTAAATATTATTTTTTATTTTTAGTTTACTAATTATAGTGGCTGAATTTAATTTTTTATTCATGATTTTAGTCAAATTTTTATTTTAGTTAAATTATATTTTTCTTTTCACTCTTTTAAGTTTAATTTTTTAATTTTTTAATTTTTATTTTTTATGATAATATTTCAATTTTATTTTTATTTTATATTAATGATATTCAATATTTTTTTCAAATTTAATATATGAGTGAAAAAAAATTAAATTGAAAAAAAATAATAAATTGAAATCTAATATAAAAAATGGCATTTAAAATTAA